>JANGFI010001743.1:0-28091 GCA_025758705.1 Goffeauzyma gilvescens
CCCAAACCCGCCACTTACGAAAACCGCAACACTAAACAAACAAACAAAATTCACAGCTTCCTTGTACCCCGCCCTGGTGATCGCAATCATTGCCGTTCTCATTGTGACCAGAAACCGAGGTGAAGACATAACAGATATAACAGCGGGGTGGGTGCAGGTTGTGCTACCAAAGATCCAGGAATGCGGAGACGAGGGCGGACGCAGTGTGAGTTCTGTGATTCCCACTCGGCGTACATAAATACCCCAGAAGAGCAGCTGACAAAATATACCCACAACTTTCCTTTCCTTGGCTCGAAAAGACGGCTCGACAATTGGAATACATCTTGCGTCATGATCTGTTGGGAGAATTAGCAGCCCGACTCGAAAGCTTCGAGGTACGTCTCTTTGAGCGCATAAAACCGAGTCCCTTCGGTAGATGTCCTATATCCCCAGATCTGATCATCGGTCCATGTTTCCATCTTTTCTCTCGCAGCTTCCGACTGTCGCCGAGGCCATGGAAAATTTGACACTCGGACCCCGTCCGTAGAACGCTGACGCCATGATTAACGCCTGATTATGGCACTTATGATGTGCATGTTGAAATCATGATCTGTGGTTGACAGGGAGTCCTACCGGTCTCAGTGGACCCCGTCCCGAATCTTTCAAATCAAGAAAGCGGCGGAATCAAGGTAACCCTGTCAGACATGGACAGTTTGTGTTCTACACAACCGTTGGAATGACAGTCCTCTGTTCCTTTGTGGAGGGGTTGGGTGGCGATGATAGTGAATCGGTTCAGTCCCCGAGGTCACGCTGAGACAATTAAGTAAGCACGTGCCGCGCCCCCGCGCCCCCGCGCGCTGTTTTAGGTTGTGATAAGAGATCCAAGAGCTTCCAGGTTATATGACGTCGCCCGATCGGAAGCATATTCGTTTCAAGGGTTAAAACATGTCTACGTGCGAAAAGAACCTCGTCATTTCCTTTTATCGACTTTACTCTTGCCCGGTCCTGTTCGGGGTGCAGTTCTGTCTTTGTTATTTCGGAAGGGGTATTCCGTTCAGGGAACAGTCATCGATTCTATTACCTCGAGACCTGATCATTTTCTCACGATTTGCTCTCATTTTCGAACGACGCATCCGTGGACGCCTTCCAGATAAACACACCTTCCGTCCCTTCCCCCCCTCCCCCCGCGGATACGACATGCCTTCCTCCCGTGCGGACCATATACCCAACCACGGCGAATCCAAGAACGATTCGGGCATCACACCTTCAATGACCATTGATGAAGCATCACACGACGCCAGATGCTTCGACGCACATCGTCGAGGATCACTTTCGAACGCCTCTGCCATGTCACTCTCTAGTAGGCATTTGTCAATCCATTCAGCGAGTTTAGATCTGTTCAATAATCATCACTTCATCGGACCCGCTCAGCCCGTGGTCTCCATATCAGATACCTTCGTGCAGGGAATCGAAGACGTCCCACATTTGTTCCGGGTTGAAGGAGATAAAGATTCACTTGCAGTCCTAGCTCTCAGGAAGATGAAGTCACCACTGACACTATCACCGTCACCGTTGAAAGGGAAGGGGGATGGGAGGAAGAGCGAGGGGAAGGGAAAGGCTGATGGCCCACGCAAGAGATGGTCGGCTGGAGGATCAAGTGTGACTGGGAATTCGGTTCTGGGTGAAAGGCGGAATAAGAGTCAGAACATTAGTGATAAGGCCAAGGATGGAGATGAGGAAGGTGTAAGCTTACCGCACACTCATGGAAGTCGTTTGAATACCGGGTGAGTGATTGGACAATCGCTTTCCCCCACTCTATCTGAATGTACCTTTCAAAGCAAGAACTCAGAGTCGCTTACCCAAAACTCACATCCATATCTCTGATAGATCCGTTTCCGCCACCGACACTTTCCGCTCACACCAGATATCCACGATCTCCTCTTCTCTTAGCCCAGACGCCTCTTCGCCATCACCAACAAGACCCCTCGTCGCGGGCATTCCCCAAACACAACCCATCCTCCCTGACACTCCCTCTCCTCACCCTCGTCGTAATGTCAGACCGGATTCAATTCCGGGCTCTTCAAATTTTGGAGTTACACCCTCACCGACACGCTCATTCGTCGTCTCGAGTCGAGGACATGCTCGCGAGCCATCTTCGGATTCGATGGTCGCTCGTTCTTCCGGGACCGAATCGGTATCAAATCCTAGCCCCACGCGCCAACACAAGAGATCGACCAAGCCTAAGACGACTTCTGTGAATGAAATCGCTCAGATCGGACACTTGAAAGCCCGAGGCGTTAATGCTGTTGGGGATAGTGGCAGTGGGACTCGAACGCCGACACAGCCAGGCATCGAGAACACCCTGAGCTCCGCTCGAGGCATTTCTGTGGTCACAGCTAGTCCCGGGGGATCCGGGGGCAAGAGAGTGAACATCATCGCCAGTTCGAGGATAGCCGATGATTTGTTTGGCCAAGGGAACGATTCGCCTTCGCCCAGTTTAAGTGAGAGGGGTGCTGCAGTCGGGGTCATTTACAAGACCCTGAAAGATAAAGAAGAAAGGCCTTTCATTGCGGGTCTTGAAATGCTTGGTAGGACAGAGATCGGTAACACTGAGATCGAAAAGGCGGACACTACCACGGATCTAAATCTATCACCTGACCAACCATTGACGGCACCGGGTGATAGTTCATTCGACGAGCAAGAACACGAAGTGATAGAAGTCGAGGGATCAGCCCCAGATAATTACGGGTCAAGCAAGAATGTCTATGTTGATCCGGGCGCAAGATACATTGTTTCACGGGAGTTTCAAGATAGTACTGATGGGGCGGATGGGATGCGTCAAAGCGTACGAGAGTCGACCGGAAGAGACGGTGTTGACAGCCTACTCGAAGTCAAGCGTAGTCGTCGAAATGTTCTTGAGACGCCACCTATGACCCCCGACCGAAAGACCACACTTCCTTTCACACCTTCCCAGGCTACCAATCCCCCTAAAGCGGAAGACTTCCCGTTTTCAGGAGAATTCGCCAGTGATCGTACAGATGCAGGAAATAATGCTTCCGGCGCTCACCCGTTATCAAGTCTGGCCGAAATCATCATCCCGGACAATTTATCTAACGTTGTCGACAACATCCTACCGATCTCAACCACGACCGGCCGCGTCACGGCTCCCCCTCATTTCAACTTTGTACCTCGGTTCCTGCGTCCAAGATATGCAGTCGAATTTACTTGGGGAAACATGTTGCTGCCTTCTTCGATTACGATCACGCCAACAGAGGATGAGTAGGAAGCAGAAAGATTGGTAGTTTTCGTTAGAAAATGGTGGCGGGCAACGCTGATCATTATAGGTTGTATCATTTGAGGTCATAGAAATCGTAGCATGTCGTAAAATATTCCTAGATGTGTCTCTGTATGCTGTAGTTGGGTATGATGTCGATGTGGACATTGCCTTCTGTTCTCGGTTTGTTCCTCAAGATCCTTTCATCAGCTTCTGGAACGCGTCCGCCGGTTTCTTGGTGTTAGATGATGGACCGGCTCGGGGCTTCTGCGGAGCGCATTTCTGCGCCGGTTTTTTAGCGGCTTTTCGTTTCTTAGGCAACGGCGCTGGAATGGTCGAGTTCTGGAGACAGTCATCGATGTGCATGTTGAGCTCTGCATTGTTCGCACCTGATCGTAATTTCTTCAGACAGATCGGACATTGAAAGCGAGGTTCTTTGATGCTGGTAGAAAGTTGGGGGCCGATGAAAGAAAAATTGCCGTTATCGTTCAAGATCTCGATGTCGCTGTCAGACTCTGATATTTGGGCTACATCCCCGTTTGCTGATCGTTTACTTGGGTTTCGTCGCTCATGAGCTTCCGCAGTCCCAGATTTCTTCGGAGACGTTTGAAAAAACTACCGAGATGGGACGCAACAGCATCAGCAACAGAGGTCTATCAGAAGGTTAACACTCATTTCCTCACCTGCTTCAATCCTGAAATGTCCTCATTCTTAAGATCTTTCAAATGGGTCATCCTGATTCCAAGCAATCGAATCCTCAACGGAAGTTCTTTCACTAGCAACGCCTTTGCCACCGGCAAGATCTCAGCCGCGGTTGTTACATATCTCGGCAAAGCTGTTTGTCGAGTCTTGACCTCATATGTGTGGTGCTTGAACTTGACTGTCACCGTCCGCCCTGCAAATCCTGTCCTCTTCAAGTCCCGTTCAAGTTCCTCCGCGATGTCGCTCAATGTTTCGAGTATTTCCTCGCCATTGCTTTTCTCTCGAAAAGTGCGTTCACATCCAACTGACTTGCGTTCTTCCCTCTTACCGGGTTGGACGACGTTGGAACCTAAGCCAAGATAGGCAGACAGCAGGCTCCGAAGACCGAGGTGATGGTCCATCGCACTGACCATGGCTCGCTGCGCAAATATGTCGCCACACGTCTTTTATGGGGAAAAGAAAATAGACAGGATGATGGAGTGAGCATGAAATCCCGTCCCACGATCTGCAAATCAGTTGCGTATAAACGCCTGAGGCAGCAAACATAAGGCAGCTTTTGATTCCTAGCGACTCACACGTATTCCCATACTTCCAAGGACCCTTTCCATCACCCGACCAATCCCCGGGATTCTCCTGATCGGCAACTCTCGCATAAAATCTCGAATCGCTCTGCCTTCAAATGGGAGCTCGAACTGACCATTTGGCTTATTCTTGTCCGAGCAGATCTTTGCTAGCATCGTGTTTGGCGCTATACCGGCTGAGATTGTGAGTCCTGTTTTTTGGTGGACTGCTTCTCGCAGTTCGGAGACGACAGAAGAGGCGGTTAGGCCGTGTGTTCGCATGTAGGATGTGATGCTAGATGGATGAATGGGTCAGAGAGACGAGAGTAAGGGTGCAACATTGCGAACGATATTGAGGGAGGGTTACGGTCCAAAGAAGAGATGCGGCGAGGTCAGTTCCACTCAATATCTCCTGGATGTGTGCCTTGTGGCTTACTTGAGATAACCTTCATCCATTCCGGCCATGCACAGATTCTCGTCATACAATTCCAAGACCTCCCTAACCTGACCGGAAGCCTCTGTGTAAAGCGGGAAATGCGTCTCCACTAAGATCAAGTGGGGACAAAGTTTCTTAGCGACGAAACCAGCCATGCCCGATCGGCAGCCATACGCTCTTGCCTCATAAGAAGCGGTCGTGAGTACCCCGTGACCAACGCCAAATGGTTTGCCTTCCAGTGAGGGGTCCCGCTTGACTTCGACGCTTGCATAGAATGCATCCATGTCGACGTGGACTATAACTTGCGTTAAGTCTCTCCCAGCTTCCAACAACGTCAGAAGGTTGTTGGCTTCTTTCTCCAGAGCGACCACGTTCGCATGTTTCATAGTCCGATCTCGAACGTCCACAAGGTCCCGACATCGCTTTTGAAGTTCTTCATCTTTCGCCTTTTCTCGCATGTAGAATTTAGATCCGACGCTAGCTTCTGCGATGATCTTGGATACTTCGGCAGGATCGCGGGTTAAACCAGATTTCATTACGCTCTGACCTGCGAGGTAGCGTTCGAATCCGGATTGGGCAAGGTCGCGAGCTTCCTGGGACTCGGATTTGGGTGTGGTCATAGAGTTTGCAGGGAGAGTGTTCTGGTTTGTCGAGGGGAGAGTAGATGGTATGGAGGTTTTGGCGGCAGTAATCGAAATGGTAGTGACAGAAGCAGAAGCATTGGAATGGGATCCGACAGGGGAGGAGAGAGAGCCCATATTGGTCACAGAAGTGGAAACTGTGGCAGAACCGGAGCTGGACCCTTGTATGCTGCCCGTCCAAGAAGATCTAGATTTCGAGCTGTGCCCCACAGTCCTCAGACTCGGATATATCGTGGTCGTTGGCTCCTTAAGATCGTGTGTGGGAACGGAGTATTCCTTCTGAGCGGACTGGATTTGAGGCTGGCGAGGAGGTACACCGCTTCCCAATAAATTGAACCCTGTCGAGCAATGGTGAGAGAATGAGTCGATGACCAGGTGTCGGTCACGCTTCCCCGTCTGGTACTCAGGTTCCAGTGGTCCTTTTTCTTCATCATTCTGCTGCTCCTCTTGGATTCCTGTCCGAGGATTCAGGTCACTCGTTTGGCCCTGCACGAATAGTCGAGGTCGAGCATGCTGATCCCTTTCTTTCTTCACACCTTCTCTTGCCCTTGCGCGTTCCGCCTCGATCTCCCGCAACGCCTCCCAAGCTTCGAGATCTTCTTCGTCCATCGTGTCTTCCGTCCAATGAGTAGAAACTTGGAGCATAAAAAGAAACGGAAGAAGGCGCTCGATGTGTCGTACCGTGCAGTCTATGGGTTTGATATTGTGGCGTCTTTCGTTGATATTGGCTAATATTGTTCAAGAAGACCGTATTGTATAGGTCCAAATCCAATTAAGATATCCCTCTTTTCTTCTCATTTCTTCCTTGAAACTACGCCTCCAAACCCTTTGACTCTTGACCACCACGATTGGGCCGCACAAGAGGAAAAAAGAAGGCAGGTGGACAGAAGTGCAAGGTTGACGTGACACGGTCGACGTCTATCCAATAATTTCGTTAGATGAATGAGCAAGTCCAGATCTGCAGCCCCATCCTTTCACCTCGTAACACGATCTGTCAGGCTGATGTACTTCCTAATGCTATCGACCTCCAGATCCAAGAATGGTGCTTCTTTCTGCTTGACGGTGGTTAATTGTGTGATCTCGCCTCCATTGGGCTAGACGATCGAGGAAGATCTGTACCTACCAGATGGTTTATCCGGGAACCGGAACCCGAGACGTACGTAATCTTCAGTCACCTGCCAAACGCCCGCGATAGTTTGGGAATCGGGCGAAGAGAAATGGGATGAGACGCGTCGCGATCCATTCGAGGTCATCAGGAACACGGTATGTAACGATCATTTCATCACGACGGACAGTAACGTGTTCATATCTACCTTGATCAGAATAGCTAATCACCTGTACATCTGGGCCAAGTCATCTTTCCCTACTTCGATCGATCCTTTCAAAATTCAAGCCTCCCCGTGTCGTGCCCTGTCCTCTTCCAGTCTCAATAGCCCATAGGTTCCCTCACTCTCGCTCTCTCTACATGGGTCGTCAACAAACTCTCGGCAAATTCTTTGACGTTCCAGATAGTATGGGGGCTCCTCCAAAGACCCAGGGAAGATTGGATGAGATGTGGAAGAAGCCGAAGAAGGATCGGGCTGATGATGGATCGCAAGAGCAAGCCAAAGCAAGTAATTCGGTGGAGAAGGTGAAGAAGGAGAGCAAGGTGGAAGGAGAACAGGATGGAGGTCAGAAGCCAACCCAATATCAGGATGGCAAAATGGAAGAGGACAACAAAGAAGACAATCACGAAGATATCAACAACACATCATCAACCGGGAATTCTGTCAAACGTGGTGGAAGTCAAGAAAATTCGATCCCGCCACCCAGCAAGAAGATCAAACTCTCCGAAGCAACATTGTCGAGTTCAAAGCAAGCTGAAGGAGATGGTGATCGGGTACCGAAAGAGAAAAGGGCTGGAGGGGTCGATGCTTTTGATGTTGATGTCGATGTTGATGTTGATGCCGATGTCGATGTCGATGTCAAGGATCTGGACATGGCAGGATCCGAGGTTTTAGTGGTGGAAGATGGGAAGATATCGACAATTGACAGGGAGACGAAGACGAAGACAGATGCGACAGCGAAAGCGCAGGGGGGAAAGGTCCAAGATAACCCATGCACGCAAAGAGAGAAAGCCGGAAAAATGGAAGTGGATGCGGATGCGGATGTCAGCAACAAGCACAACGGCGGACGACAGGATAAGTCCAGCAAAAAGAGATCACGAATCGTTGACTCCGAGGATGAAGAAGAGAATGCACACTCTCCGCCGTTTAGATCGACGGCGACGAAGACCAATACGAAGATGAATGCAGAGATGGAACCTTCCGAGGATGAGAAAGCAAAGCAGCCGGCGAACCCGTTCTCGCTCAGCAAACCCGCTAAAAGCGCAGGCACATTATCGGGCACCGGCAAAATCAGATCCACCCCGTCCTATTCGTCATCTAACAAGCCTGCCAGTCGCGCAGGCGTAAAAGCGAACGACGCAGACGAGTACGAGGATGATGCGAAAGCGGATGATGAAGTCGAAGAGGCAGAAATCGACTCGGAAGAAGAAGAAAGAGAAGAGGCCGAGGATAAAGATGCAGCTGTTAAGGTCGCAGCAGCTTTTAGTGGTTTAATCGGCTCAAGTACGGATGACAAGCAAGGAAAGAGTTTATGGAAGGTTGGGGAACCGTGAGTCTGGCTTCATTCTAGATATTCAACGAAGCGTGCACGAAGTTCATACAGAAGGCGACTCACAGACTGGTTCCAAGACGACTGACGAGAACTGTTGGGTTTCTCAACCTTGGCCTTCGCTTCGCAGTGTTCCTTACTCGGCCATCACGGACTGCTTCGAGCAAATCGATGGAACTACAAAACGGCTCGCAATCTCCAGTTATCTCTCACAACTCCTACTCAAAGTCGCTCGATCACCTGGTAAAGACGGCCGCGATCTTTTACGCGTTGTCTACCTATGCATCAACCGACTCGGTCCGGACTATGAAGGAGTCGAATTGGGAATCGGTGAATCTCTCATCGTGAAAGCGATTGCGCAGTCGACTGGAAGAAGCCCTCAGGCAATCAAAGCTGATCTACGGAAAGTCGGTGATCTCGGTTTGGTGGCACAACAATCTCGAGGGAAACAAAAAACTTTATTCGCAGCCAGTAAATTGACAGTCCCGTTCGTTTTCAAGTGCTTAGAGGACATCGCTAAGTCATCCGGTAATGCATCACAAGCAAAAAAGGTCGGGATTATCAACAAGGTGCTGACGGCTTGTAATGGAACCGAGACGAAGTTCATCATTCGGTCATTAGAAGGGAAATTGAGGATTGGGCTGGCTGAGAAGACATTAGTAACGGCGTTGGCGCATGCGATCGTTTTGAAAGATATTGGTGAGTAGCTTCCTGGGCAGTTTCGTCCCTCTTTTCCCCCACCCTACCTTTTAAACTTCGACGCACTGTGACCTCCGGAGAACTGATCTCCGACATATTTTGATGTAGGCAACAAAAAACTCGCCCCTGAGGAGCTAACGAGAAGGCTTGAAAAAGGGGCAGAAATTGTCAAGCAAGTGTACAGCGAGTTGCCCAACTACGATTTAATCGTACCTGCGCTATTGGAGGGAGGAATCGAAGGATTGAAGGAGCGTTGCAAGCTGTGTCCTGGTGAGTGTGACTGATCGACTTGTTCATATCACCTCACATGTTTCTGCGCAGGGGAGTCGCTAACGAAACGTTTATTTCGGAATCTGTTCCCACAGGCGTACCTCTCAAACCGATGTTGGCCAAGCCCACTAAAGCGATCGGAGAGGTATTGGACCGATTCGAGGGCAAAGAGTTCACTTGCGAATACAAGTACGATGGCGAGAGAGCGCAGATCCATATGATTGAGGGTGGCAAGATCGTTGTGTTTAGTCGAAATTCGGAAAACATGTCGGCCAAGTATCCGGACTTGATCGAGTCGATCCCGAAAGTAAGTTGCCATCCCATCCCCCCCTCCCCATTTTGAAACATGCCGCACTGTGCATTAATTGAACAATGGGTGTGTCAACTCTTGCACAGTGCGTCAAAGAAGGTGTCACTTCTTTCGTGTTGGACTGCGAAGCCGTCGCCTACGATTTGGAGGCAAAGAAATTGCTACCATTCCAAGATCTGGCGCGCCGTAAGAGGAAGGACGTCAGAACTGAAGATATCACCGTCCGAGCGCACGTTTTCGCTTTCGACTTGCTGTATCTGAATGGAGAGGTAAGTTTATCTTCGTCACTCCCCGAAGGAGTAACCCCCCGGCTCACCCCCGAATTCTCTTCGTTCTTTTTCGTTCGCTCTCACTCACAGTCTTTACTCACCAGAGAACTAAAGGAACGACGAGAATTGCTTCACGCAAATTTCCGCCCCATCGAGGGAGAATTCGGGTATGCCCAGAGTTCGGATGGAACTACTAGCGACGAAATTGCCGAGTTCCTCGATGAGAGTATCAAGGATGGATGTGAAGGGCTGATGGTGAAGCGACTGACGACGGAAGACTCGACCTACGAGCCAAGTCGAAGGTCCATTAATTGGCTGAAGGTGAGTTGCTGCTTCTCGGAAGCAGACAAATTTCCATATATAGCCGCTTGCTGACAATACAATTCTGGACATAGCTCAAGAAGGACTATTTGGCAGGTGTTGGAGATTCTTGTGATCTCGTCGTCGTTGGTGCCTACTACGGGAAGGGCAAACGGACCAACGTTTATGGTGCCTTTCTCCTCGCTTGCTACGATTCCGACTCCGAGAACTTCCAAACGACATGCAAGATCGGAACCGGGTTTTCAGAGCAGACGTTGTTGGACTTGTACGCTCAGCTCAAGCCTCTTGAGCTCGAGGGTGGCAAACGATCCGATATCCAGGCGGATCCTTCCAAGCCACCAGACGTCTGGTTTGAGCCCAAGGTCGTATTCGAGGTGTTGACAGCGGATCTTACATTGAGTCCGACCTACATGGCAGGACAAGGACTGGTGGGTCATCATTCTGCGCCATTTTAATTCATTTAATCCAGCAACATGCTGATCGTGCTGACACACCCTTCCATCTCTCTCCGTCGCCACAGGTCGATGAACGAGGAATTTCCCTCCGATTCCCTCGATTTATCCGACTTCGAGATGACAAGGACCCGGAGGATGCCACGACAGGCGAACAGCTCGCCGAATTCTATGAACGACAAGCGACTGCTCATGGAGGAAATGGTGGAGATGGATTTGGAGACGAGTACTAAGTGCGGAGTGAAGATAATCGCCGGGTGCGCTTTTACGGCATGATGGCCATACTTAACGATGTTTCGTAGATCGGTAACCCGAAATATAATCAAAGTTGTTTCGGTGCATGTGCGCTTGACATAGGAAAACTTGCCCGTAATCCCTCCTGTATATGACCCTCAGAGGATGCCTCATGAGGAATCTGGTTGATGTTTCAATGCGCCTCGAGTCCTGTGCACCCCTATATCTGTTTGAGTCAATTGCTGCGTTGCCTGGACTCTTCAAAGATACCCGTATAAAGACCGCAAGCGATCGTGCATGGATAATTCCACGAGTGTAGCATACGAAGCTCAGAAAATACTATCCATGACACCAGACATCGACTCGGCCTTCGGTTTATTTCCCGCCATTTCTCTCTGTCTGTACTTCCTCTGACCTTTACCAGACTCTCCATCCCCACCAGGGCCAGCACCGGACTTTGATTTAGATGTCCCTTCACCGCTGCCACCTGCGGTAACCTGCTCTGCTTTCTTAGCCTTTCGCTTCTCGAGAACACGGGCAAGCTCGACGTTCTTGAGATACTCGTTTTGCTCCGTCTTCGATTGACTGAGGGATTGACGGAGACGAGCGGCATGTGCTTGTCTTTCGTGTGCTGTTAGTGGCGATACCGGATACCAAAAGAACAGCAAGGGTTCAGTACCTTCCGTCCGACGTGAGAGATACAACAGAGCAGAACAGCAAGAAGAGATAAGAGAAAAGGAGACTGACCGATTTGTTCACCCAACATCTCCCACCTAAATCCGCTCAGATACCTCATCGTCCAAACATCATCTCTCCACCTATCTCCCTTCTTTCCACCAATGGGTTGAGCATTCAGCATCTCTGCCACGACTTTGGCCATTTTCTTATCGAGGAACTCAACCCACGCCTCGGTGTAGAGCGCCTGGGAGTGTTTCTGCCTTTTTTGGGACTGCTTGGCCGTGGCAGAGGGGGCTAGGAGGATGGAGAGAAAGATGGGGAGAGGAAGAGAAGGACATGGTCAGGATGAAAACGGGACAGGATACATAGCTGTAATGGGGACACAGACTCACCATCTTTCTTCTGAGCGTAGATCCTCCCCACATCGCCCCAACGTTCCATCAGATACTTGACTTTTTGTGGTGTCATTCCCGGGGGTAATCTGGAGACATAAACAATACCAGGAGTTGGAGCCGATTTCTTCTGCTTCTTTGATATGATTGTTTTTGCGGCTGCCTTGGTAGAAGAAGTGGCACGATTGGAGATAGAATGATCAGATTCTTCCTGAAGGTCGACAGCGTCCGATGTGCGCTTGCGGTTGATGGTGGACGACTCAGCGGAGTCTGCTGAGAGCAAGTCTGTAGACATGGTGGTATGGTCTAGATGATCGAGCGGAAGATAATCGTGACCTTAAGTAGATGTCCTGGGGTATGAAGCTATGAGACGATTTGTTTTTACCTGGTAAGGTGTGACGGAGACAACAAGTCAGGTCAAATACAGATTTTTATCCAAGTGGAGACGAGGGGGAGCATGAATGATATCGGGTAGTACCCCTCCCTGCTCTCTCTTTCAGACGGCAGTTGATCGATTTATTACAAGACGCGTTGGCACGTGACTGACCCCCCCCCCCCCCTTCCTTTGGCCGAGCGGCGTCATCCTTAGGCCAAGTCAGTCTTGTTACAAGGGTTACATTTCAAAGTCAATTCCAGACTACATTTCCCTCTTTAACTGCCGACATAGGTTAATAGGAATGAAATATCGCTGGATTTTGTTCAGCAGTCCCTTCCCCTGAGTCACTACCTTGCTGATTCTTCAAGACCGACGATCGAAGACAACTCTATCAACTCAAAAAATCTTGACAGCCATGGTTTCACCCTTACCTGCTACGGGCTCCAGTCCCCTTTTTCCCTCCCCTGCAGCACCTTACTCTATCCCTAATATATCACTCTCAACATCACCTCGAGTGGAACGTATTATTCAAGCCAAAGTTCACCAGGCTCTCAGTCGACCTTCCAGACTCGAAGAAGATGAACAGATCGTGCGAGTCTCTCTGAGTGTCGCTGCCCTCAAAAGTGTTCAGACTTGTGGTGGAAAGCGAAAGAGAAGAGAAGGGGCAGAAGAAGAAGCGGTACCATCATCATCAACTTTATCTGCGATAAATAATGACGGTGATTCCCGTCGCGCACTTCTTAAACTGGCACTTCGAACTCAGAAGGCGGGATGGGTACCTCCCTTACAGGCGGTGTTGGATCTCACGCTTGCGTTTCCTACCCAAGTCTCTACAATTCGAAAGTACTTCCTCCCCTCAAGTGATGTCAACCAAGTCTTTGAAGATCTGAATAACGGAGTCATTCAGCCAACCTTACAAAGGTTGGGGGGTTCAACAAGTGGACGAGGCCTTTCCACCTTCGACGGCATTCTTCAGGCTACCTACATTCTTCTCCTCCTGGCTCGCGTTCATCATTCCCTTGCTAAGCTCATTCTGAACAGTCATAACTCTCTCGAGATTTTCCAGAGGACGTATACTGCTCTCTCATCATCACTCACACAAGGAATCTCGAAGGACGACATCATCCTTGCCAAATCTCAGCTATTAACCCTGGTCCATGCATTATTTTCGGATCTCCCTCGTCCTGAACGAGAGTGGAAACTCGTTCTTCTCGAAGAACAAGATCAAGAACCTTCTCACTCGGCCTCTACCAAGAGAGGAGTGGCCAAAAAATCATCGAGACTCCCTCTTGTCGATGCCACCCTGGCGGAGGATTACAAGGTCTTCTTTCTCTCTGCCTCCGCCGCAATTGATGCAACAAAAGACGGACAAAAGAATGTGACCTCGTCGCCTGCGGTGGGCGAGGAAGAGATGGATGCTTTGCGGCGTCTTGCAGGTGGTCATGAGCATAGATCTACCGATAGTAGAGTTCCTCCTGCGGCGGAGGACCCCTCAACCCCGATCTCGATGATCGACCAGGAACGAATCTCGTCGATTCTCTCATTATTCCCACAACTACCCCCTCGCCTTGTCGTTAAAGCGCTCGACCATGCTGATTTCGTCGGTGTTGACGGCGCTGAGAAATTGACTAATGCTTTATTAGACTCGGCTTTACCACCCGATTTGGCGGAGCTTCGTTCGTATCTTCTCGGTGGTGGCGGGATTGGTGACGGTGGCTTCAACCAATCGTCTGGTGACAACCCTGGGTATGAAACCACCAAGGCTGATTCCAACGCTGCTGCAAGCAGTAGTAAGCTCTCTGGCTCGGGAGGATCCAAATATAAACGAGAAAACATCTTTTCCGACCTCCCACTCGATATCTCTCGTCTGAAGATCGGAAAAGACGATAGTGATCTCTCAACGCTAACCTCTGCGATCCCATTACATATCCGGTCTTCGATCCTCCGATTGACCGAACAACAGATGGCAGAAGCGGAGGCGGAAGAACAAGCAGAGCGCGAAGAGGCCGCGGCAAGGAGGGCAAGGAAGGCCGGTGGCGGTTCGCGAGGGAATGGTGGTTTGCCACGTGCGGGAGTGAAGGAAATTGGCTTCGAAGAGGAATTGGGCGGGGAAGAAGGTGATGATGGAGAGATATTGGTCGGGGTCATGGCTGGAGGAGAAGAGAGTGAAGATGAAGGCGAGAGTTTGGTCAATCGAAGGCCGTACCATCCGGATACCGGCCATGGTGGCGATGATGATGACGACGACGACGACGAAGAGGAGGAACTGGACTTGGACGACCCGGAAACGATTTGCGAACAGGCCTACCTGCTCAGTCCCGATCTCTTCGCTCGAACTTCACGGAAGACACCCAAACGTGAAGCGCTCAAGCAACAAACAAATTGGACGGACGAGCAATTGGAGGGATGGAGAACGATGCTGGAGCGAAATCCGCGGAAAGACCAGATCCTTGCTAGACATCAAGCCACAGGAGGCGCAAGGATTTTCGATGGGAATCCAAATCATCGACATCCGATCGGTCAACAGCAGCAAGGGCAGGAAGGTAGACAACGACAACAGCATGAGCAAGGTGATCATCGTGGTGGACGAGGTGGTGGTGGAGGGGGGAGAGGCGGTGGAGGGGGNNCCCCCCCCCCCCCATCACCCCATCAACGAAAAGGCATGGGAGAGAGAGGTGAGGGAGAGGGGCGGGGAACCAGGGGGGGGGGGGGGGGGGGGGGGGGGGGGGGAGGGGGGGGGGGGGGGGGGGGGGTGGCGGTGGTGGACCGGGTGGAGGAAGAGGAAGAGGCCGAGGAGGTGCGAACAAGTCCTCTCGGGGCCATCAGAATGCAGCAAGGACAAGAGGTCATGATCGCAAGATGCAGAGAATGGGTGCCGTATAGAAGAGTCTGCAGGGCACAGGTGATTTTATGTAGACGAACACAGTGGTAAATGATAATATGATCATTCTCCGCTCCAGTCGTGGGAACGGCGGTGTCCGTGGGTTGCAGCACGACCGGAGATGTCAAGACGACGGGACGGACAATTTGGGCTTTTCCTGGAAAGGTTCCGTCGCAATGCCCAGAGGGGAGTGATAGTGAAAACAGTCAGACGTTTCAATGCGGCATCAATGTGGGGGGTCATAAATTCCAAGATGCTATGCGAGGGGATACAAATACATGGACTACTACAAAGCGCGAAAAGTCCTTCAAATCCAGGCGTGCCCATCTAAAATCACAAAGCTCAAGACGATCTCAATCTCCGAACCCAACTAGTACATCCTTGCGGCATTGTCTTCGCCCTTGGGATTCGTTGTCTTCTCCCAGTTCTGTCGAAGGGAATGCAGAAGGCTTGCCAATTTGTTCCTCATCGTCCTAATCGCGTTGACGGCGAGATAATGGTCGGTCCTATCTGACGCAGCGATCGCAGCTGAGTGATCTTGCAAACCTGGGAACTTGCACCATCCCATAGCGAGATTCATTCGATCGTTGTAATGACTTCGATTAAGTCCATGAAGTTTCAGAGCGATATTTCCGAGAGTGCCGATTTTATCGTGCATAGACTGTTGGACGTCGACACCAAATGCGTTTCCATCTTCGATAGTAGGTACCTCGAGAGAAATCCAGTGGTCAAGCTCTTTACAGAGAGAGAGACAGGACTCGGATTCTCTCTCGACGATAGAGAGGGCGGATTCACAGATCACGTTTCGTGAGAGAACACCGTAGTGGATCGCACCGGTATCTTGGGGTGCTGCTGGCACTGAGGTTGGCACTGGTGCCGGCTTTGATGTGTGTGTGGGACTATCCAAGATGGTGGACGGAGAGGAAATGGATCTCTCCAAGGTACCCTGGGATGGGGTAGTGTTGGTCCATTCACTAGGGGCTTCTACCGGTGTTTGGTTCGGCACCAGCGGAGGTGTAGTTAACTGGAAAGCAGAACCTGGTAGCTCACTTCCCTCGAGCGGTGGGGTTGTTGCACCCGAGAATGTCCTCGCCTCATCTTTCTTCACGGCTGCCTCTGCCGCTGTCTTCAACTCGGGCTGAACAAACGCTCCCCTCTCCCTATGTTTCGCAGCGAAAGGGCTCGTTTCATCCCCTTCTCTCTCTTGAGCGAGATACGCTTGAAGGCGAATTAAAGTCTGCGGGATCTCATCGTGAAGGATCGTGAATGCACGTTCGCGAGCTTCAGTTTTGAGGATATCGAGGATATCGATGGGAGGGGAGCCGGATCTTTGGAAGACCGAGGAGAGGTCTGAGGCGGTTTGAGTCTTCTTGGCGAAGGAGGGCATGGTAGAGGAGGTGTTGATGATTTAGTTGGTTTGGGTTTGCTTTAGTTGCCTGTTGTGAAGATGAATTGGGGTAGTCTGATGACTATTGCTTGATATCGCTTTGTCAATTGTGTGGGACTGAGAGAGTTGTTTCGATATGACCCCCAGGATCGTCGTCTTTTATATACTCGCGTGACCCCTACGATTTGCCTCCCGGATCACACCCACCTCAACCTCACATCACGTCACATCGCTGTGGGTGACAAAGGGGATCATCCGTTTTTTTCGCCCCTTCCCGTCCCCGGGCCCCCCATTGAAGGCACCCCCCGCCCGGCGGAATTGCTCCCTATTGTCCGTCCGGACAAAGGGCGATAGAAAGGATGGAGACTTCGTGAAGTGTAAAGTTGTCCGTCCATACCATTCACCCGACGGCCGATTGATAATATTCCCCATTCACCCGAGCCCCGGGCTCCTTGCTTGACCCCCTGATACATGACCCATCTCTCTCTGTAACGGCTCTGTCCGTCCCCCCACCCCCCCCCCCATCCTTGACACAACCAGTCCCCATTGTTTTCGCCTCTAGCGTGTTCTTTTCTGTCCGGTGGGTCCCTAACGAAACGGAGAGGTCGATCCACAGTTTCAGTTTCAGTTTCAGGCGCGGAAGCAACGCGAGGAGAATCCTTTGATTCACAACCATTTTACACGTTGCTTCTCGGAAGCCCACGAGAGGATTACTGTCAGTACGCCACAGCCACGTTTCCAAAGTTAGTATCCGACGGCGCTTTCCCCGCCGGAACGATGCCCGAAGATAAGATCAAAGAAACCCCGTGTGGGGGGGGGGGCGAGGGCTGGATGGGCGGTGAAAGGGATCTAGCGTCGTTTAAGCGGGGACGGAGCGGGATGGGGGGCGGTGGAAGATCGACGGAAAGGTGGAAGAGGAACTGCACTGCGACCCTGTGTGGGCGGGCAAACACTTCACTGAATGGACTGGGAAATAAAACGACACGGCCGCCAGCCGCAAGATTTGGCGGGGCATGACCAACGCCCTCAAAGACGGGTTCGGGCATGTCAATGTCAAGCGATGCTGTCTACCCAAAGGGCTGATAAGGCGGGGGAGCGGAAGCTGATTAAGATCGGGCTGAGTCCGTGGGCGAAGCAATGCGATTGACAGTGGTGTTTCTTTTTTGGTTCCGGAAGTGGGGCTTCAGGGGGAGTGGAGAAGGTGGCGATGGCCAGTGTGGGTTTGGTTTCACGTGAAATAGACCAAAATAACGTCCACCCTTTCCAGAATTCCGGCCCACCGTGAGATACGCGCGTGAAACCTTGTCACTACAGAGTACATGGTAGCACGTCGTCCGTCGTCGATGTCCCCAGCACAGTATTCGTCATTGTCTTGTCCCGTGACTTCACTCTCTCTCACAAAAGACGCTTCCTCTCAACCTCGAATTAACGCATCCGGTAGTCGTCGTCTATTTCGCTGATCCAGACACACACTTACGTCCCCCAATCCACCTTTATGACAGTTTGCTATCATTCATGACTTGATTACAACATTCCCTCCCCCCCCCCCCTTTTCCACACACACACACACCCACACCCTTTTAATATACTTAGAGCCCATGCTGCTACCAGAGAAGACAATTTTGATACACGATTGACACCATCACTACCTGTCATTGTTCATTCATTCGTTCATAGAGAAAAGAGAAAAAAGGAGATGCCTATCCACACAGCATCGGCACCGATCTCAAACGGCCCGAAGAAGGCCAGAGACCTTCTGCGTGCTTTCGAATTTGAGAAAATCTTATCCTCCAGTGAATAACCCCTTCTTCTTCTCTTCCGCCTTAACGCGTGAACTGACTAGCCTCACTCGCTTTTTTTGGGTTCTGTTTCTGTTTCTTTTTCTTCCACTCACTCACTCACATCTTCAGCATCATCTCCTCCAATCATCTGGCTTCTCGGAACTGTCCACTCCGAAAAGACAATCGTCCAACTCGTTAAACCGGGGTTCGATGTCCTTGATTTCCAGTCATTGTCAACCGAGGGCAGAGAAGAAGGTGCCGGTGCAGGGGTAGGTGTTGGTAGGGTTGTGAGAGAGGGTGGGAGACGAATATTTGCTGCGTCCGATGAGAAGGAGAAGAGTGGGGGATCGAGACTCGAGCCAAACGTCAAAAGAAGAAAGATCGATACGACTAAAGGTAACGGTGTCAGTGACGAAGGTGAGCATGAATCTGTGTTATCATTACCAACGGTTCCCGAAAACAGTAGAACGTGCGACAAAATAGTTACACCAAGCGTTCATGGATCCTTAATCGCTTATCACTTGCATTCCAATATGTCTCTCTCTTCGTAAAGCAGTTGCCATTCCGACTTTAGGTACCGCCGCCGACGTCTATGAGCTTGGAAAAGTAGATCGAGAGACGGATAATGACATCGTGAGTCACCGGATTCATCTTTTTTGGACGCACGTATTCTTGGCTTCCAATTTATGCAGTCAACTAGACATTGAGCGCCACTTTCCCTCCCACTCTTCCTGTCCTGCTGTCCGTATGACTCTGCCACTGTCTTCCCATCATGCCCCCGTGCCCGCTTTACTCGCCATGTTCGCCTACCCACAGTACCACTGGGGTGTTGGTTGGTTCACTTCCTCTTCCCGTCTTCCCGATGTCAAGATCACCATCATCCACCCCGCGACTTCCGTTCACATCGCAAAGCACACAACCCAACGCCGCCACTTGATCAGTGAGACCCCTGCTCTCTATGCTGCCATACATGCACCATACATCCATGCGTTTCCTCCGAGTCGATTGCAGTGGGTCAAGAATATATTGGAGAGGAAGAAGGAGAGTGAGAGTATCTTGTTCGAAGACGCGGATAAGAAGAAGGGGTTCGTCCTGCTTCCTGATCTGAAGTGGGATCGAAAGACGCGGTCGATGCTCGTAAGTTACGCGGGGCGGGCCATTCTTGTTCGTTAATCTGTCAGTATCACAACCATGTTGTCTCACCAACTATCTTTCTCGTACACTCGCAGTACCTAACCGCGATCGCGCACGATCATCACATCAAGTCTCTACGTGATCTTACACCTAAACACCTCCCGATGCTGAAGAGTATCAAGAGCGCGGCCATGAAGGTCTCCAAAGAGAAATTTGGAGTTGAAGGTGATCAATTGAGGATGTTCGTGCATTACCAACCGAGCTACTGTGAGTAGGAAATACCCGCTTCTCGCTGTTGTTCCGGACGTCGGACTGACTCCTCGAAACAAACCCGCTGCCTGCCACGTTGTCACCCGTTATCTTCTTAGATCACTTCCACGTCCATATCGTTTCGATCGAGTACGATGGCTTGATGGGTGCCGAAGTAGGACGAGCACACCTACTAGACGACTTGATTTCACTCGTAAGTGCGCCTTCCCGTTTCTTTGCCCCTTTTTTTTTTGAAACTCCTGCCACCACAGGCAGTCTGAAATTGACAGCCAATCTTCCCTCACGTTTTCTCTCACTTCGTACCTATGAATAGCTCGAGCTCTCACCCTCCGGTTCATCGTTGCTGAGCGAGATGACGTTGACTTATTACCTGGGTGAACATGATGGGCTATACAAGGCTTTCAAGAAGCACCGAAATGAACACCGAAATGAACTGCATGTTTGAGTAGGGAGGGACGTTGTACATAGATCCGTCATGAAACAATGAACAATGTCTGCCAAACGATATATAGTCAGAGGCCCACTACATCGCCCAAACGCCTTCAAAACCTTCCTCTTCCTCGACGGACCAACGCAAATGCAATTCCCGCTAATATACCGCCGATATGTCCCGCTGAGTCTGTTTTAGCATTCGGTGTCGAAATTGACAAGTAGAGATCGTAGGCAAAGATACCACCAACGGCAACCCATGCCGGCATCGGAACAACGAAGAACATGAGGAACTGTGTCTTGGGGAAAGTGGCTGCGAAAAACGAGAGACAGGCGTAGATCGCTCCTGAGGCTCCTTCGGAACCATGGTTAGATTTCCGAGTTCGACCACGATCGGCCATGCGGTGCCATACGAGTGAGACAAGCGAAGAAACAATCCCGGCACCGAGGTAGAGACCGAGGAAACTAGCAGTACCGAGGACGGCGACGGTGGAAGGAGCGATGAAGTAGAGACCGAGCATATTGAGAAAGATGTGGCCACCGCTGCTATGTGAGAAACAGCACGTGAGGAGCGTGTAACTGGAAGTACGTGCCGAGGGGAGAGTAAAGGAATCAGAACGAAAGTTCGTCTCAAGAGGATTGATGAGACTCTCGACCTTCAACTGTCAGATTCGCAGTCAATTTGCAACTCACATTCTGCCAGCCATCAGGTTGGCCTCCGAAACGATGAAGTTGTCCGTCATCCAGCGGTATAGTGAAGGATCTCTAAACCTTTGCTGTACATAGCAAATTCACCCACGACGATCATCTCTCATCAGCATTATGTAGACACCGGCTGTGTGGAGGGGAAAAAGGGGGACCAAGTTCGCGCACTCACCCAACTCGTCATCGCGTACTGCCACAGCAAGAAAACACCGACGTTGATCCCGATTAGGGCATACACCACTCTCATAGGCGGTATGGAGTCCAGCCAATATTTGAAACTCTGCCATGAGTTCCCACCGCGACCACTACCTCCGCTCCTTCTACCGCCTGAACGACCATAGCGAGCAAGAGGTGAGCTCGAGACTGAGCGGGAAGAAGAAGCGTTAAGGTGGGAGGAGAGCTTCGGCTGTGCGTACCGAAGAATGAGCGCGAGAGGAGTCGTGGAGAAGGTGCGTGAGAGTAGCTGTCGGGTGGAGGAGAGAAAGGCTGAAGATGAAGAAGTAAGGCGTGTAGGTGTCGTTGTGGGTACTGTTGACGATGATGGTGCTGCCGTTGCTATTATAGAAGACACGGTTGGAGCGTTCGATGTAGATGAGGACTGAATGTATCGGCGACTTCCAGAAACCCTAGCATGAGCCCCAGTTTGTCTCAGCGTTTCCTCATCGGATCTTTGCGTGCGGACCGCGTCCTCCTTGATCCTCCTCGTCGAATGTATATACCTTCCCGAAAGCCGGCGGAAAGAGGTGGAAGGAAATGATGAATGACTGAGCTCGTTGAAATTAGGTCCGATCGATCGCCAGGCTGCGGAGGAACAACCTCCGACCGCTGCTCCCAGGCGAGGGAGGGTATTGCGAAGCGCCGAAGACATAGAGAGGCTGAACACAGAAACTCCTTAATGAATTTGAGAATGGGACTGCCTCGGATAATCACCAACGATGGAATAGGTCGCCAACGCTTGACGTCGTATTGATCTAAGGCTGTTTTCGTTTCTGGGAGTTACCTGATCGCTCGCCCACAGACAGAAAAGGAAACTTCGCAAGCTTATATAATGACAGGGCTTATGCAAAAAGAGTGTTAACCCTTTGCCGATGACCGATGACGCTGCCGCTCATAACTCGCAACGATCCCCGATCGTTATTCACTGGAGAACCGCGTTCTTGGGTCGAGTTAAAAAGGTGCAAAAATCCAAGATTCCATGGGGAATCGAAGATGGCACCAGATCAAACCGATTCGGCACATAGCAGAAACTAATCGGGGGACCAATTCATACCAACTTGACTACGACTGCCATGAAGAGTCGCAACAACAACATCTGGATATACTGTGATCAAAGGCTTCTTGAGGGGGCATTTGGGGTCGGTTTTACCGTAAGCGGATGACGAACTATGACGATGTCGGCGTTGCGACCGAGTTAAGGCACAAATCACAACTTTACCGAATCGGAGAGATACCGATAATGGGAGTCTAGCCTTGTCAAACGGAAACAAAGTCGCCCTTCAGTCAACCCAAACCATCCAATGTTGATTTGAAAAAGAGGAAGAGATGAATGGGTAGTATCCACCAAGATATGTTCACATTTGATTCCTTCTTCGAGCATCTTCTAACTATCACGTTACATCACAAATCGCAACATGTGGCCAGTCCGCTTATTCCTTCCTGATACGCCACCACCAACAGAAAATGCTGCTCACGGCGCCGGCGATGAAGTTTCAAGTGATTGGAGGAAGCAGGACCCGAAAAAGGCTGTTGGAAACCTAATGGGGACTTGGAATGTAGTATGGTCTACTCTGCCGTTATGGAAGGTATGTAGCACTCCCTGGCTTGCTCTGAGCTATACTGACACTGCGTCAAATGATTGTCTCGTTTGACAGGACAAGAAAGGTATCAGGACTTCTTGATGCTATCTACGTCCTCATTTGTGTCATCCATGTGCTTATCATGACTTCCTTTCTACGTAGACGTCACCATCACCTACAACTCACTGCCTTCACACAAGAACGACCCCGCAGGTGTCCTTGTAGACGACCTCGTGGAATACCGCAAGCAATCAGCTTCGTCCGACTCTGCCAAAACAACGATAAAGGGAATGGATACGTTGGAACCGACTGCCCCTAATCCACTGACATTCAATTGGCGTGGGAAAGGTTGGTTGATGATCGCTAGTAGCCGATGGCAACTGTTGGGAATGGACGAGACAAATGGGAATGATCCGCAATGGGCGGTTACTTGTCAGTCACTTTATCCGCGCACCTAACGCAAAGTTTCAGTTTGGAAGACTGACACCGTTCTAACATCAAACTTGTCAATGCCTCCTTTTGGAATCAAAGACTTTAGCAAGACGCTCTTCACACCAGCTGGTCTCGATATATATTTCCGTCAATCATTGGATTTACCAGCAGGCACCGACATCCCTATCTTCACTGCCACTGAGGGAGAAGGAGCCTCTGAGGATACGGGAAGTCTGTCCATGATCAAAGAGATTATCCAGACTTTGCAACATCTCGAGGGGCCTGTCGGTGAGCTGGCAACGCAGGATGGGTTCTTGGTCGGGAGCAAGAGTGATTGATGGACAAGTATGAACCATTTTAACATTAACTGAACATGGGACATGGCATGTTATGATATATGTTGTGGAATTGGAAAATCGTGAGGATCGTATGTACGGAATTGTAAACGCGTACAAGAGCCTGAACATGATGAGTGGACAACAAGAACTCTATGACTGATGTGTACATCTACTACAAGAGAACGAAGGGCGACAGGGGTATTGGATGCAGAACGTGGCTTACATGGATCGATTGGTGTCTTGTGAGGTGATGATCGGATACAAGGGCGATTAGTTTGAGCGATCTAGGATTCGAGGATTTGATAATGGGATACAAATTTGATCAAGGGGGACCTCAGGCTGGCGTACGAGGCGAATCTTTCCCGGTCGCAAGCTCTGGCGATTTCTCGCCAGGCGGTCTGATTGCCTCGAGAAGGTTGGAGACGCGGTCTAGAAAAAAGAAGGTCCGTCAGTAAAGTCACTAAATGAAGCCCAAAGGGTCATCCGCGTTGCGCGTCAACTCACATGGCTTTGTTATTACCGTGTTCATCCCGGATTTAAGCACGGATGTAATCTGCGCAGGCCTGGCGTTTCCTGTGCAACCAACAATATGATACAAATTCTTTTCGTCCCTCTCCTTCTCCATCTGACGAATCATCCGTGTACACGTAATGCCGTCCATCACGGGCATATTGACATCGAGCAAGATGGCATCGAATCGGGTCCCCTTTTCTTCGCTAGCAACAACGGCATCGAACGCTTCTTGACCATCCTCGGCCAGGGTGACTTGGTGACCTGCAGCCTTGAGTTGTCGTTCCAAGATCCGCCGATTAAGGACATTGTCGTCACAGACCAATAGTCTCATCTGATGGATGTTGGATGCCATGCTTGGTAATTGAGTAGGTACGCTCGACGGACGAGAGGCTCCTTCCAGGGCTGCTTTGGAACCTGGCTTGATTATCTTGGTAGCGACATAACATCGGAAAATAGAACCGACACCAACCTCGCTAACGGCCTCAATTCGACCGCCTTGCAGCTCGCACAACTTCTTGGTGATGAAAAGACCCAAGCCGCTACCACCTAGTTGGGTGTGCAGCTCTGGGTTCGCCTGGCTGAACTTGATGAACAGCTTGCCGAGCTCAGCCTGGTTCATACCAGGACCTGTGTCTTCCTGCTCATATTACGTTGGCGTCAACAACGAAGATATCAGCGATCCTGAGCCGAACGAAACATGATGGGCTCCTGTGCTTGCACTTACTACCGACAAATAAAGATAGCCCGACCCGTCTGCTTTTTCGAAGTCCTCTAGAGTTGGTATTGAAGGCGGGTATATGGGCTTGTCCACTGGAGGTGCCTCCGTGGAGATGTCAAATCGCAAAGTGACCCTTTTTACCTTGGACCTTGAGGTGAATTTGATCGCATTGCTGATCAGGTTCACGACCATCTGTTGGATCCGCGTAGGATCACTCTTGAGTGTTAAGTTTGTACCGAGGCTCTGTATCCCTTTCCCAAGTAATATCTCGAAATCGAGATTTTTTGCACGACAATCTGCCTGGTACATTCGTTGAATCATTCGCACCTTTTGACGCAATTCATATTCGACTGGTGTGACAGCCAATTGATTCAACTGGATTTGCGATAATCCAAGTACATCGTTTGCGACCATTTCCATTTGATTGGCGCTATCAATGATAGCATCGCAGGCCTCGATATCTTCTTCGATGTTGAAATTTGGTTCGGGATTGAGTGTATTTTGCAAATTTAACAAAGAGTTGCGGATGAGCAGAGACGACTGTAGGATGGGGTTAATGGCGTTCCGAAGCTCATGTGAGACAACGTCAACCAATAGAGCTTGTTGTTCTTTCTGTGCGACTGCTATTAGCCTCCTCTTCTCGGAATCGAAGGCCGCCTGCTTGGAATCTGCTATTCGCTGCTCGGCAAGCTGCCGCACGGCAGTTTCATGCTGCTCCTGGGCAGTGATATCAGTCATTGAGCCAACGTACGTGACGGTACCGTCAACGTTGTGGACAGGTACCGACTGCGTGAGAATGGTTCGTCCATTTTTCAGTCTGCACAGACAACGAAAGAAAGTATAGCGTCAGTCGAGTATCAATAGCCGGACGAGTGAAACGTCCTACAAACCCATGATCGTCGACGCTCACCGATGTTTCGATTTCAGTTCCGAGCGGTTTTTTAGTGTTTCTTTCCAAGTAGTCATCAGAGGTTCTAAATCGTCTTCGTGCATCGTCTGCGGCCAATCGTTGGGGTCGTCACTGTCGATTCCGTGCATGCGAAACTGTGAACGTGTGGGGGGGGGGGGGGGGGGGGGGGGAAAGGACATGGAAAATTCTTCAGCTCAGACTGGACCATTGCCCGAATGACACACTACAGAATGTCGACTCACGAATGCATCGTTTGCTGAGATAGGCCAAGGGAGGGAGCAGAAAGGGGTAGAGAGGGAAGCATTAGCAAACGGGGGCGAAGTACAGAGTCAGATCTTGTATCGAGACCAGCCCCGGACGGGATGTTTTGTCTCACCCCAATTGACGTGGCCTTCAAGATTGCTCGCGGTCAACGCGACGGTAGAAATTTGTGCCATCTTCGCGTACTCCAATGTTTTTCCTTCCAGTTCCTTTCTCTTCTCTATAGCTTCTGCCAATTCTGCACGCCTAGCTTCTGCTTCTTCCAACCAACGCCGTGTGTGTGCCTCCTTGTCCTCCAAAGCGGTGAGCTTGTCCATTTCCAATTTCTTCCTGACGGTACTGTCGATGATGGTGCCGTTGATTGCTCCCAACTGGCCATGTTCGTCTAATTCACACGCTGCTGTAAAATCGGACCAATTGCCGTCGACCCATTGAAGTTCGGCGGAGATCGGGGCCTTGTAGACGAGGAGATGTTCGATGATCGAAAGGACTTTTGCCATGCAATCAGGATGCAAGTGATTGATCCACGAATCGAGACTCTCTCCCTTTTTCACTTTGCACACCTTGTACCAGTGTTCGTTTGCCCAGATTATTTTGCAGTCTTTATCCGCTCGCACCAGACCGATATCGCACCAATTTGCCGTTTGCGCGATCATCCGTGGATCGATAGGAGGCAGAGAACGGGTGGCTTTATCGTCATCATCGTCCTTGCTCGGTTTGATGTCGGATGCATCGCTCAAAGAGGAAGAACGACGACGCGTTCTTGGACCGACGGGCATGTTGGGATCCTCACCGCCGGGCTGCGAGTTACGTATTCTATTGACCAAAGAGTTCAGAAAATCGCGCTTATCCAGGTGGATAGGCGCCTGGGAATTTTCCTCATTGGACTGAGCAGTCGAGACCTCCGTTCGCAAACCGTTTATTTCTTCGATAGCTTTAGCTTTATCGATTTGGCTATCCAACGCTGATGACAATGAGTGGCCTGTCTTGTGCAGAGATTGGACTTGACTGGCGGGTGTGGTATCGGAATTGACAGATGATAAGCGGGATGGTATTCCGTTGGAGGTTGGCGGTATACGGGATGATGATGAATCATGGGATGGATAACGAGGCCCCTGAAGATGCCAGCCGGCGTGGATGACGAACCCGGTCATAACGAGGAGATCGGTTTGGAGATGCAGCCTCCATTTTACGTACGCTGTATCATGTTGCTTATAGACGGATATTGCTTCTGTTGTACTCGTCGGCGATCGCGCATAAAATATCTGGAAGAGATCGACCACTTCTTCTGGATGATCTTTCAGATTCAATCGATCCACTGCCTCTCTCAGCTGATCGCGACTCTTATCCGATAGACTGGCCCATAAAGTTCGACCGCCCATCACTTTCCTTGCTTCCTCATTCACAAGAAAAGGCTGGTCAAGTGGATCGTGCCGGTGGAAAGCGAGGACCGGAAATGGCAAGGCGGAGAGGTAGGTGATGAGAGGTGACATCGCCGAAGGAGGAGGAGTGGGTGTGCGGCCCATGTTGGGCAGGATCCGAGCAGTGGAGGAATTGTAATGATAATTACGGAGGTAGTGGCGTTTGTAGCATGAGATTCGTTTTTTGTTTCGCTGAGCCAGAGCTTTCGCTATCTCTCGACTCGGCTGAGATTTCCAAAGACGCTCCCTATGGCATGCTGCGCATGCAGATCTGGTGATGACTAATAGCAGCTTCTCTTGCAACTTCCAAATTGATATCTGCTCCTTAGATCACATGTAATATTGCCCAAGCAACCATGTGAATGTTCTGCAAACGAATACTCTCTTTGAGGCCCTTGCACGTTACGGTTTACAACTTGCGGTTAACTCGCGATTCGACGCGATTGGTTGCGGGTGCTCCCCTCCTCTAAGCACTCCACCTGTTTCTTTTTTTTCCCCTGCCCCCTGCCCCCCTGCCCCCCCCCCCTCTTGCGTATCCATACTCGGAAGCTGTCTCTGGCGATGTGCACGTCAGTCAGTCTGCTTTCTCGGGTACATTTTTAATCCTCGTTTCACCATCCCCCTCGCCCTCCTCCCCGCCTGCCGCTTTGCCGCTCTCGACACGATATGACCTTTCATCTCTCATCTCTCATTCTCTACTCTTTCGTCTCTCATCTCTCATCTCTCATCTCGCCCCTTCTTCGTTTCTGTCCTCTGTGATCTCTCCGATCTCCGATCTCCCCTCCCCGCCCCCCGTCAGACTTCCCCATTTTTTCTCGCTTGCAATGTTGAACAAAACCGGGAGTTTATTTGTCCCCATGTGCCTCC
>JANGFI010001744.1:0-28114 GCA_025758705.1 Goffeauzyma gilvescens
CCCCCCCCCCCCGCCTTCTCCCCCCCCGCTCCCCACCCCCCCCGCTCCTCATGCCCCCCCCCCCCCTCCCCCCCTCCATCCCGCGGTGCACATATTCACACGATCACCCCCCCCCCCCCATAAATTACCCGGGGCTCTTGGCTGCCAGACCCGCCACTGAGTGTAAAGCCGTCGTCTGTACCGACATCGTCGGTCGCCTCGTTGCAGTCGATCACCCGCCGATGAGGCTCTTGCTTGTTTCAAGTAGACGGCGTGTGAACACTCCAGGACGAGTGCAAACGGTATGTGCAGTGTCAATGATACTTGATGCGCTTGTTCTACCATCCGTCTAAGTCTGTTGGGGACGATACATTAGATTAGACATCAATATACCATCAATATAACATCTAGCATCAAAGGAAGTACTCCCTGGTCCATTGAATAGAAGAAAGAAGTACAGTTCTCTGTTCTCGTCTAAATCCATCCGGCGAAACATTTCCTCGAAATACACTCCGATTTCCGAGCTGGAGCAGAACGAAATACAGTTCGAACTGAGAACAAGATCGATCAAACTGGAGAAAACAGTCCTCGAGACAAGTAAAGGAACAGGATCCACGAGACACGCCAGTAAAGTGAGTGCGACTTGAGCTGTTCAGCCATGGGGATACATGTATAGCGGGGAGTAAGAGGCGGTGTTTGCAGTGGAGGGCGACTCGTATTAGTTTCTTCTGACTCCGGTACATCGATCGAGTATGACAGGAAGTTGGGGGTTCATCACGGTCACGTTAGGATCTCGACTGGTTCCGAATTTGGGCCAAGAGAAACAAGCGGGGATAAGGGACGAAGAATACAAGAAAGCTACTTCGATAATGTGCCAACGTGTCTTGGGAGTCTTGGGAGTCTTGGGAGTTCTGAGAAGGCCGTAGGTGTGCACAGAGCAAGTTAAATTAAGAAAGAGGGGTCAGACGATATATATATGGAAGATGCAAGGGGTGTCTTTCGCTTGAAAAAAAAATTACAAGGGCTCTTACAGATTGCTCCAGTACGGGCTTTGGACCTCGTCGGAATCACTTATCTGTCACTGGATCGACGACACATATTTTCTCACGCCGGCAAACCAAAGCTGACGCGCAGCTCATCTCGTTGGCTTTCTCTCTCGCTTTTCCTACAGATCCCCGCATCTCCTCCTCTATTCGTAACCCCCTACACATTGAAGTACCAGCACCATGGTCCAAGAAGCTTGCAAGAATATCAAAGATGATTTGATTGATTGTGTTCTGCGGTCAAATTGGTGAGTCGGGAAGCCTTCAAAATTACTTTAGGCTTATCGGACAATTTGGGTAGTCGCTCGTCATGGACGAACGGGAGCGATGACCCTCACCCCATACCTGGACGGACAACCCATGAAACAGTCCGAGTCCGGCTCCATATGAATTTTCCGGCTGACCCTTTTCCTTACCTCCTAAATTTCCCTTTCTCTGCACGCCTGGTCTCTCCGTACTGCGGTCTGATACTTTCGCGGCTCCCCTTGTCGACTCTCAGTGTCCTCCGTCAAAACAACACACCACAGGACTGCATTAGACATCAAGATCAACTCCCCGACCGATGTCGTGCTCTGATATCATCGTTCTCCAGTTGTAAAAAAGGAATGGTGTGTACAGTTTCTTCTTCTCCTGCTTCGCCAAGACAATAGATTGGAACGAGAGTCTCGTCATCTATCGGGGTGCAGTACCATAACCAGTTGTGCTGATATCCGTTTCTCTTTTTTACCCATCGTTTCTCCTCTTTGTGGCACCGCGTTTCTGCATTCTTTTCTACCGCCTTTCTTTGACATACACCAGCTCGACATGCGTAAACGATTCCGAGGAAACAACATAACGGTCAACAAACCGGCCTCTGCCGATCCAATCACTGATATCTCTCTATAGCACCCGCATAACCAAAGCCGTCCGCCACCCACACGAATTCAAATCCATACATACATACGACCCATCTCTGTAGAACCACCTCTCATCACTCATGTACCTTGATCTGTACCTGCATCTTGCATTGTTCCCATACATTATTTGCGCCACGTACACTGTCAAGGTCTGTGGTGCGATCACTGAGTCCCAATTAATCGATGAAGCCAGAGAGAAGCTAGGAGAAGAACAAGATCAGCAGTGAAGTTGATATGAGGAAGGACGGATCGGGTCTTCAAGACGACTGAGAATAACCAGCACAACAAGGTACTTTTTCTTTTTTTCGGCGAACAGAATGCGTCTCGGGAGCTCGCGGTGAGAAACGCAAGGCGTTAAACGCGGGGGATGGGTCGCATCGTATCGGTGCTGTGGAACATCTCCTGCGGGTATGATGCCGCCGTTTTTCTTTAACATTTGATGAACATTTGATGTATATATATCTACTCAGAGTGTGGCTACACTAGCTGTGGACATATCTCTCTATTTTATTGACCCGATTCAACGCGAATCAGGAATCACGTCTCCAGTCCCGCGGGGCTTTTTCGGTAAGAGAGGGGGACGAAGCTCGCATCCTGGTTGCTCGATGCTATGTCTTTGATTGGGGTACATCTTTCAGTCACTTCAAACGTTCCACTTCGATGTCGTTTCAGGAGAACCTTTGCTCTACCGAACATCTGAAAGTCATATCACTACTTTGGCGAAGCTTGCATTTCGACCGGGGTACTCAAATCAATATATCGCCAACGACAGAATCTTGGACACTGGACCGCTTCCCAATCTTCGGTGTGAGTAATACAATCTAGCTGACTCTTCCCGTTCAGTCCAATCGATGATATCATCCTTCTGACTGAGGAAAAGCACTACTGAACTGTACTTTTGAGCATTGATGATTTTTCTTCTTCTTTCTCTCCTTCTTCGTTTCCGTTTCCTCTCATTCTCTGCGCCCCTCCTAGCTATCTTTGCCTCCGCTAGGACATCGGAGGAAGAAAGACAATTGTCACGGATGACCTTCTACAAGTTGTGAGTGATCGGAGGGACCTAAATGGCTCAAACTGCCTCCTCTCACTGCTCTTCTTATAACTTTTCTCTTATTGCGTCTTTCCTGAAAATGATTTTCTTCTTCTGCTGTTCCGCTGTTCCCTGTCCGTTCGCCCCCTCCCTCCGCCCTCCTCTCCGTCTCTTCCTGCCGTCTCTGCTCTTCGCCCGTCATCACCATCGTTTACATGAATCACACAACCTGTCATGCCCATCAGTGCTGCCTTTGTCGGCTCATGTGTCGTCATATCCCTCCTCGCCAGTTATGGACCCGGATCATCCACAACCACTGATGCTGTTTCTGCAATGGCGTCGAGCCTGAAGGACATCTATCTTTAACCAGATATCTGCACCCCGAGGGACGGTCAAAGGGGTTGATGCGCTCGGGTCGATCTCTTCTGGTCAGTATTTCATCGTGTGCAAACAACGCGACTATTCATTGGGTCAGTCAATCCTCAAAGATCACGAGACGCCTTGGCCCTTCCTTCCTCTCGCAACCTCTACGTCATCTCAAAGACGATCCCATCGACAGCCATCTACGAACGTCCGACACCATGCCCTGCCCCGGCAATCAGTTGCTCATCTCTTTACCGGTCTTGTCCAATCAAGTGATCTCCGACAATTCCTCCCCTCCTTTGCCACCGCTCGACAGGATAATCTATCCGTCAGCCTTCCTATATTGCTTCATCAAACGAATCAATCAGTCTTGACTTGCGAAGCTTGAACTTCACCTTTCCTCCTGGAGATCATTGGCCCCATACGACACGTTTCGAAGCTCAAGAATCGTCCAATTTCGCCATCTACGATCAATGGGAATCTCCTTCGAGCATCTTCCGCATCTGGGCTGTTTCGAATTTGCCGAGAATTCGCACGAGATGCTATTCCTAGTCGATGCGACTTGGGACTTAGGAAGGAGGACCCGTATCCGAGGCCCCTCCGTCCGCAGGTCAATGTCATCAAAATTAACGGCAATGAAGACTTCGACCTCGCTTTGGTATTGACGCTGATGACCGATGTGTTTGCTCATGCCACCGAGATTATCCACGATGATAAATCGATAACAGGCTTAGAGCCGCAATGTCACATGGTGAGCTTCCCTAGACCCCGATTACAAAGCAAAACTCGGCTAATTCCCCCTCCTCTTTATGTTCAGCATTTCTCCAATCTCTCCAATCTCTCCAATCTCTCCATTCTCTCCAATCTCTCCAATCTCTCCAATCTCTCCAATCTCTCCAATCAATCTCTCCAAGAATTTCCTCGGCTTGAGAGGACTGACCTCGTCCTATGCACCTGAGCTTATCAACATTCACTCCGTAGACGATGTAGATACAGTGTCGAATCGGCCTGTCACAGGCACCATCATGGCAGTAAAGGAGCTGTATTTGAATCAGACAGGTCGACCGAGCCACATTTGGATCCGCCAGATTACAATACCACTCGTGGTAGCCACGACAGCAGCTTGTCGGGCTCTCAAGAGGGCTGTGCATGTACTTATATGGTGGCCAGATCAGTCGGTCCACCATTCAGACGGTCCGGGATCTATGCCATAATCGAGGAGATATATCAGCAGAGAAGCTGTGAAGTTAAAATGGAACTCAAGTCGAAGTCGGAAGCGTAGAATGGCAGCGGGCCGATTCCTCCAAGTGTAACGAGACAAAGTCGAAAAGGGAATCGATCATTTATGTAACGATGAAATACAGCTTTATTTTGATTTTCACCTAAATGAATAAAAAGTCAGTGATTGCGCTAGCACCACTAGCTCCATCCTTCGATTCCGCAACGAGAGTCAGCTTCTCGCCATGCTCCCCGCTAGCCTCGTAGATCTCGAGGTTGCCATCCTTCTGTCCAGCTACACCGATGTACTTTCCATCGGCGCTCACGCCCATTCCTCGGATGAAGTTCACCCCGGTCTCAAGCCAGTTGACGCTTTCGACCTTGTCACCGGCCTCGTTGAGCGAGACGATCGCTACGGAATCACCCTTGACCTTCTCGGCGACCTCGGGCTCCAAAATCAAGTCATATTGCCCTCGGTTGGAGGCATATATGGTTCGTGGGGAAATTGGGGACAGAACAAGCTCGCCAGCTGTCATTTTCTTGTAGAGTGATTCAGGGACAGCAGGAGGTACAATCGGGCTACCCGCGGCGTCGAGAGGCTGAATGGAGGATGCCGAGATAGTTTCAGGAATCCTGAATGTAAAGACACGGTGCGAGAGCTCGGCGATCACGTAGAGATGGTGATCATCAGGAGAGATGACCGCATGTCGTGGCCCAGCCCCAGCTGGGAGCTGAAGCTCGCCCTTAACAGCGAGACCAAATTCCCCTTCTCGGCGCACGATCCAGATCTTGTCGCTGCCGAGGTCGGGTATGTAGAGGTTGCCTTTCTTATCCTCGATACACTGATGAGGATGGCTGTCCTCCTGACGCTCTGAGTGAGGACCAGTTGTCTCGTAGGGGAACTTAAATTTGAGAAGAGGTGTAGGCGGAATTGGCTGCAAAGACTGGGGGAGAACAGCCTTGACGGCCAAAGGAACAGCCTGTCCCAGCTCGGAAATCAAGTTCGAAGGAGGGTCGAGGCGGCCGCTGGACTTGTCGACCGGGATGAAAGCCGCTGAACCGCCCATATACTGCAGAGGCGAGATGAAGATGAATATTAGTTTGATGTATAACGATGACATTGAGGTCAGAAATCATTTACGTTGGTCACCACGATACCAGACCCATCGCGGAGAGCATGGATGTGAGCAGGATTTCCGCCAGTTGGCGCTCGCCCGGTGACCTCAGCCTTACCGTCCGAGCCTAGTTCCAAGCTGACCACTTCACCTCCTTCTTCGTTGACAGCAAAGAAGACCTTGCCTTTCAAGGAGCTGACGACAGAAGGCTCGACCCATGTCGCAGTCTTCAAGGCGGTCTGGCCCACAGGTTTGATGGATTTGGCAATAGGGTCGAAGGAGAACAGATTGACGCTGGTGGCTTCGGAACCAGTGAGGAATTTAAGGTCGGACATGAGGACGATAGTTGCTTATGTTCTGTATCTTCGAAAGTTTGCGATGCAGAAACGTTATCTTGAAAGGTGTCGAGGGCCCATGGATCCTGGATGGTGTGCTTTTAGTATTCCCCTTATATACGAAACGCTACCCACCGCTCTAGGCTCGCTCGCTTATCTTGAGCCTGCGTCATTCTTCATCATCGTCGTCGGGAGAGTCACGGGCAAATTGCGGGGAAACTCGGTCGCGTCCGCTTGGGCCTAGGTGACAAACGCCGAAGACCGACGAGATGGGCAAAGCGCATCTTGACTTGGTACAGTATTTTCATCCAGCCCGACATGTCAAAGCGCTACAAGACTGCATACAACATGTAGGAGCAACAACCAGACAGAGACATTGGGGTCACTTTGGAGAACATCAAAAATTGCAGCAGCTATGAGAAGCCAGAGGAGTGCCGGTCGCGGCGAGGATTGACGAAGGGGTGGAAGGATGAAGATGAGCTGGAAACGCAGCACAGGATCGGATCAACGAACGTCAAGGTCAGTAGTGGCCAAACAATGTCTTAGAAGGGTCTACACACTACCTCTACTGACCTTTAGAACAGCAATTATGCCCTTCAAACTCTTCCCGGAATCTGCCAGCAATACAGATCGTAGCCGTAGGAACGGGTGATATATGGGCCCCCATAGGGCTATTGGCGGCTCCTCCAACAGTTCAAACGAAGCATGTGGCCCTACATGACCGGCTCGATCATGCATCGATAGTGAAGATATATCTTCTCGGAAGACAGGTGGAAACTGATTATCTGATTCGAGAAAAGGCGGAGTGAACCTCCGGCGATATGGAGACAGTTGAAGTTCTGTCGAGCCGTTACTTCCTAGCGCCAATTCCTCTTCGAGAGGTCTCACCGCGTGCGAGCGACGGAGACGGATATCTTCCATTGCTGCACTGACCTTTTGTACCGGCGGTCTCTTGCTCGGATTGACGTTCACCAATTTCTCCAGCAGATTCAACATCTCCATTGGGAATCCTCTGGCCTTGAACGCAACTTCTATCGTGGGTGTAATTTTGAAGCCGCGGTAAGCCCCGATTTGTTCACCGAGATCGTCGTAGGATTCATATTCACGATAAGGTAGTTTGAAGAACAAGAGTTTGTGTAGTATGAGTCCGAGAGACCAGATATCCATTTTGGAGTCCATCTCTCGGTAGTGACCGTTCCGATCAGGTACGATGGCTTCGGGAGCCATGTACTCCATTGTTCCTGTAAATCCTGATCGCTCCCTGCTGCTATGTACCATCTCTTCGGAAGTGCCGAAGTCCGAAATCATGGCGGTAGGTATGAGGTCTCCTTCTCGCATGTGAAGCAGCACATTCGAGCACTTGAGATCGAGATGTAAGATCGAATTGGAATGCTGGTAGGAGAGGTCGATCGTGCTTGCAAAGGTCAGTAAACATTAGATTGCATTTAAAAATGTGCAGCGTGTCTCTTACCAAAAACTCCAGGCCGGCGACGACGTCTCCGAAAAGGCTCTCAACTTCATGTAAACCCAGTAAGAAGATTGCCCTTTCATCCTCCCCTCCAATCCCATTCCGTTTCCCTTTCTCTCTATTCATAGCATTCCTAACTTCCCGTGCCTCCTCCGCTTTCTTTGAACTCATTCTCCTGGCCTTGAACCGTCTTTTCAATTCCTCGGCATCAGGAGGAGTTGAAGACCCCGACGGTGGTGAGCGCATCATGTCGAGTGATTCCTGGCCCGGAGATGAGCATCGGGCAGCGACGTATGTGTCCAAGTTGCCGTAGTTTGCATACATCATAAGGAGATGCAACGATGCTATTGGGGGTGCAAAACTGGAGAATCGAGCGTTCTCAATCCAGACATGGTGGTATGGAATGATGTTCGGATGTCGTAGATTTTCGAGTAATCGGACTTCTCGTAGCATTTTTAGAAGATACGGTTTGGATGATCCCACGGCGATTTTTTTGACGGCATACTGACCAAGGTAATTGTCATCCAGGACGTGCTGTCGCAGTGTAAACCCGGGGGGGGGGGGGGGGAAACATCAAGGGGAGTCAGCTTCAATTGGGGGTTTCCGAGGCATACTTGAGGAGAAGGAAGAAGGACGAACCTGGCAAAGAAACACACTACCCTCCGCACCCATTCCTAGCTTCTTCTCTTCAATGAAGAAACGCTGATAATATCCGTCAACACTGCGACTTGACGCTCCTCCTTCTTTCGCTTCCTGTTGATTATCGTTCGAATCAACATATGCATTCTTTTCTTCTTCCTCGACTGTGGGCATTTCAGTCGCTGGTAATATCTCCCGACCACCAGTCTGTGTCACATCACTCATCATTGAAGTATTACTGGCGGCACTGATCCCATCTGATCGATAATTTGCCACAGGTGTTGATGCGCCACTAGTCCCACTCTCATGAGATTTCTCCAAAATCCTAAAGTAGGGTCTCGAGTGGAGTAAGCTCTGTCCTTTCGAGCTTTCAGGACTCATGCTGACAGATTGGAACGTCGATCTCTTCTCCGGATCGCGGTCATCCAGTGGCGGTTGGCTTGCCTGTCGATTTGAGTCGCTAAATTGTGAGTAGTCGTCCACGATGGCTGATCCCAGTCCGATATTATTGGTCGATCCCCCCCGATGCTGTGAGAGGGCTCCTTGGGCTCGGTGGCCTGGTCCTACCCCCACATCCGGGAACTGTCCGATATCCTGTTGTTCCGCTCCAAAACCGTTATACCTTTCCTCTTCCCCGCGAACGTCACTGTCTCCTCTGCTATGATATTTAGCGTGTGAAGTAGTCCTTCCCAAGCCGAATACCTTCTCACCGCCAGATCCTCTTGAAGCCCCCGCGTACTCCCAATTGCGAGGTAAAACTTGATCACAATACGGACAATGACGTTCAGAACTTCGACTGTCGTGAGCTTGGAATTCACTCGACGAAAGGACGGGTCGAAGATGGTTGCTTTGGCCATTACCAGTGAGAGCAGATCCAGAAAGAATGACCCGTCGGTCCTGGTTCGCTCCGGTCATACCCGTCGTGGTAATCATGGTTTCCTCCATGGAGATTACCTCCCGTTGATCAATCCCAGGTGGATTTAAAGCAAGAGGTATGTGCGGGACTGGTGGTGGTGGTGTTTCTCGTCTGATGAGGCTTAGCTGACTTGTGGGTGTAAAGTCGAGAGGTGAATCCCGCTGCCCATTTCCTGGATCTTCAGTTGGAGAGCGTGAATATTCAGGCGATCCTTCTCGACTTGGATAGGGGGATGCTCTTGAACGGACTGTGATGAGGTTCGAGGGAGGATCATAAAGGATTACTTGGTGGGAAGTTTGTCCGATTCGAGTCCAGGTGGATGTCGATGATTCGGGGGATGACGGGGACTGTGATTGCAAAGATTGACCTCGCTCGTCATCTGCCAATGACAATTCCATGGTGGCGAACTTTCCTCCTTTCTGGTTTGGGCGCCCCTGGGTTCCTTGTTTCTTTGTTCCGTTGTACCAGACTCAATGGATCCCCGTTGTTGTAAGCCTAACCTTTGTCGATTGGTTTTGACTTTTGACGTCGCGCTGAGGCTGTTCTGGCCTTTTCCCAAATTTCTCAGACCTGTGCAAGATATTTAAAACAAGATAGAGTTGACAGCCAGGGAGGGCCTTATTTGATGCATGATCTCCATGATCATGGTTTCCCAGTCCTTTGGCCGCTACCCTGCCCTTCCTTACCTCGGTTTGGTCCATTACCCTCCTGACCCGTGTGTAGGATCACGCGGGAGTGCAGATGTAGGCACGGGATGGGTGGATGACGAATCCAAATCTGCCCCCGGTACCATTTGCGTCGCAGGGAGGGCCGGAGCGTTGTCGTTCGATGGGACAGGGCGCACCGCGGATGATACAATGTCAAGCAGAATATACTTCACTACAGCCTCCCCCATCTTCTTCGGACGGACCCCCTTTGATCTCTATCCAGGCAGAGTGATTGATCGCGTCGCGCTGTCGGAACAAAAGGGGGTGGGGGTGGGAGATCCGTTGAAACTCAGTTTATCAATATACTTGTTCCCCCATTGATCTGCTGCAATTGCACCAATCCCAGGTTGATATTCTGCGGGAGTTCTAAACATCGTCAATCCTTCACAGCTGACAACCAACTCAACAGAGGTTTACCTTGACGCACAGCCGTGTTCCGTTGTTCTTTGATCACAACCCACCAAGTCGAATCAACATGACTGATCACGCCCGTTCCCGGTCTCCTTCTCGGTCTAGATCAAGATCTCCTCCTCCTCCTCGAAGACGTCTTTCATCCCGATCACTTTCCCACACCCGCTCCCGCTCCCGCTCCCCATCTCGATCCCGCTCCCTGACTCCCTCTGACATGTCTATGTCTCCTCCTCCTCATCCTCCCCGTGGACCCTCGAATAAAGGTTCTTACGTCCGGGGCGAAAATTCTACCAATCTTGCAATCGCACGAGTCATCATCATATCCGGGTTGACGAAGGATGTTCACGTTGGACACTTAAAAGAGATCTTTGGTGTTTATGGAGAGATCAGTGGTGTGGATCTTCCGACGGACTCTAGGAGTGAGTTCTTTGTTTCTGCGTCCCACCCCTCTTTAATCTTCCTAGATGGAATAATTCATCGAGTTGAGTAAAATAATCTGACACTTTCATCGTTTTCCTTTTGCTGGTTCGTTCTTAGCCGGACAAAATCGAGGTAAAGCCGCAGTGGAGTATCACGACCCGACTTGTGCACTCAAAGCTCAAGATCACATGGACGGTGGTCAACTTGATGGTTCCATTCTGAGTATCAAGCTCTCGGACCTCCCTCTACCTGAGCCGGAACGGCGTCTTCCTCGAGATTCCAGGAGGAGTCCCTCCCCACCCCGTCGAGTAGCAGGAGGAAGAGGACATGGGAGACGAAGTCCTAGTCCGATTGGAGGAGGTCGATGGGGTCGAGGAGGTGGAGGAATTGGAGCTGGACCAGGTGGTCGAGGTGGATTCGGTGTGGGTGGTCGAAGAGGCGGAGATCATTATGATGGTTCTGCGGCTCTCGGGGGCGGGAACAACCGAAATAACAGAGGAAGCTGGGATGTTCAGAAACGTGGGGATGGTTATGCACCCAGCTATGGTGCTGCCGACCCGACAGGTCCATCTCGATGGGGAAATAGGGGAAACTTGAATAACAGGGGAGGTAGAGGAGCACCGCTCGCTCCACATCGAGCAGATCCACGTGGGCGAGACGGACCCGTGTATGGCCGTGGAGGAGAACCCCGACGAGCAAGTCCTCCTGGCCGACGTTCTCGTTCGCCACTACCTCGACGAAACGATCGAGGCCGTTCTTTCAGCCGCTCACCTTCTCGATCTCGATCCCCACTCCCGCCAAGACGACGAGGCCGATCAAGGAGCAGAAGCTTCGACAGTTATAGTTCTCGATCTCGTAGAAGCTACAGCTCTTACTCCCGATCACCGAGCAGGAGTAGGAGTCCCAGACGAAGCAGAAGTAGGAGTCCGAGTCCAATCAAGAGGAAGAGGGCGCCGAGCGATTCAAGGAGCAGGAGTAGGAGTCCTTTACCGCGAGGAAGGGATAGGTCACCCATTCCTAGAGCTGGAAGGAGATCGGCGAGTCCAAGGCCGGCCCAGTGATTGCACTGAAGCAGGCTTGTAGGACAAAGTCACGATGATGGATATGGACGGGGGTGGGGCCGGAGGGCGGTGCAAAGTGATACTCAGAGCACGAGAAACACATATGGTCACAATTGACAAGCACACAGGAACAGATCTCAACAAGACAAAGACAACGAACCCATCAGGATACGTACGTACAGACCAAGGGGATCCTAAAACTAAAGACATTCAATCAACGAAAGTGAAAGTCAATCAACGCTTTGGCGACCGATTCCAAACACATGCAAATCGAATGAATTAAGCTCCTCGGGGAATAGGCGGTCATCCAATCAAGCCAACTTCTGGAAGCAATTGGCCGACGAACAGACCGCGGTCGAATGTTGCCACATCGAAAGTCAAATTCGACAGGCGATTGAATGGAGAACGTGGGAAATGTGTAGGGCTTCACGGCATTAAAGTGGAACATCCAGTAGTATGAGCATGACACTGTCGAAATGAACATCATCTGCATCTCCAAACCTTGAAATGTCGGCTTGGGGAAGCATGTTGAGATGTTGCTTTGATTTTGAACGTCCTGCCCAATAAATCGGTTCAACGCGATCTCAGGTTGAAATTAATTGACAATCCGCGGACGCGTCAAATTTGAAAATCAGAAAGTCGAGATTTTCTAAGCAGCGGGGTATTTATCTGTAACCCCCCAAAAGGGCAAGATTTCGGGTATGAAAACATCGTCTATCCTTCAACATACTTGTTCATAATCAACTCGATCCTGACCCTGTGAACTCGCCGTGTTGAACCCAAGTCTTCCAGCTGTGCACGCATAATCTTTTTCACGCGCACGATGTCTACGAACCCATACTCCGCCGCTGGTGCTCAGCCACCGCAGTCTGGTCCCGGTGCCGCTGCATTCGGAGGTGGTCCTCGACAGGTCGCCAAGGCTCACAAGTACATCTGTGGTGGTGAGTATCTCTTGTGGGCTCTATGGAATTGACAGCTGTGGTGTCTTCTCAGGACCTGCGTCCACTTCGCGGTTGAGAGGCAGAGATCCTGACCTGCGTATGTTTTGCCACTGGATTTCCTTGCAGAGTGCAACCTCGATAACGAAATTCGAGCTGGAGAACCAATCCGATGCAAGGAGTGCGGTTACAGGATCATGTATAAGCCTAGGACGACAAGGAGTGAGTAACGAAGATGCGATGGTCGGAATCTTACTTTTCCCTCTCAACTGGAAGTGATTGCTGACGTCGATCACCTGGGTTCATTATCTAGTGGTGCAATTTGAGGCTCGGTGACAAACGAAACCCCTACTTTCCTTTCTTTCACTATCGCCTTCTGGACTTGACGACTTTTCACGAACCTCTCTTTCACTCATCCGTTGAGTATCCTCCTTCGATTCAAACCCACTTCTCGTCCACAATGCCCACGGCCGACCAAACGTATCACCGCCTACCACTTCGTCTGCCCAGCTAACAATACACTCGTGTCGACGACGATGTACACAGGTCGAGGCCCCACTCCTTGGACCAGTTAGTTGTACTCGTTTCTCCAATTTAAACCGTCAGGATGCACAACCTCTGCTCAATTTTTCCGCAAGCACTCGAGACGTCACATTTCGATCTGGTTGGGGTCGGGACCCTGTTGTCGTCGTAGTGAGCAATGTTGCGGATTGAGGTCGACAGAGACGGACTGTTGTTGTACCAATTAGCATACACTATGGTCAAATGCATTATTAATCACAATAAAATAACGTAGGGACGCACTGCTCCAGTGTTCTGACGCCTTTGGGTAAGTCAAAGGCGGCCCTTCCAATCTGATGTGATGACCGCAACAGATCCATGGCTCGAGCGAGGAACCACATCACGCGTCCTCTTCTGCAATCGCACTATCCGACTTCCATGAGTGAGAAGTGTACAAATTTCGAGTATGATTTGCAGCTGAAAGGTCAAAAAAGAAAACGTCCTGCGTTCTGCTACAAAGTCTCTCTGCCTCGCCAAGTACTGGATTGTCCAGAAGTTGGGTTGTGCATCCCTCACGCATCGACTTCCATCTGGATCAACTCTACAACCAAACGAGCGCTAAGCTGGAGATCCCGATCGAGAGACGTTCTCGAGCTAGGACGCAACAGCATACTTCTGTGTCCATTCCTTCGCCACCTTGATCGCATCAGTCTCGTCCTCCTTCCAGTGTTGAGCCACGTCGTTCTGCAAATTAAATTCAAGACAAGAGATAAACAAAGAGAAGAAAGATTTCGAGATAATAGGCATGAGCACGTTGTCCGAGCCAAACAGGATGACATGGGCTAGGATCACAACGTAGTAGTGGACACGCGAACTCACAGCTAGAGGATCGTCCGGGTTCGGTGCGCCAAGAAGAGCTTGGATAGATAGGAGGACTGTTCGGATTTGAAGTGCCGGTGACCATTTGTCTTTCAGGATGTCGAGGCAGATTCTACCGAGCTTGTCTGGAAGCGAGCAGAAGCAGAAAAAGAGATGCCGTCGGAAAGATGGTCAGCTGGCTCATTCCAGGTTTGTGGTCCGGCGCGGAATGAAATCTACGGAAACGGAACGGAAACGCACCGATGTTAGGGTGGTAAATCTTGGTCAGGAATCGAACTTTGGGTGCCATCATTGGGTAATCCTCAACGAGGAAAAGCTCGGCCTTGAAGACGCCGCCTATGTGATCAGAGAGATGAGGGGTAAATGATACAAATAGAAATATGCGGTTAGTCGGGGATATTCATAAACAAGGGCGAATTCGTTTCGGATGTGCCGTCCCGCCCGAGTGATTGCCACAGGCCTTCTATGAAGACGATCGGCATGCTCTCGGATTTTCCACGTCTCGCTGTGATCTGTGCCTTACGCCGGTGGATATCTATCTTCCGTGTCTGATTCTTTAATATCTCGGCCAGGCTGTACTCTTCCTATTCGCCTATTCGCCAAACTCCTCAAATTTTCTTGATTCGCACAGACACTCTCACTCAGTCACTCACCTTCATACGGGCTCCCGCTCGGGCCATTGATCTTGACGTCGAAGTACCGCAAGTTATCCTCGTGAGGGATAGCCTCGATCCCAGGTGCTGGGTCGGCGACCAATCGTTCCGTCTCCTGTATGTTCGACGATTGGGTTAGGTCGATCGTCAGTCATCGGTCGGCGGGAAGTGATAGTGCGCAATTGGCAAGATTCGTCGCGTTAGGCATAAACGGTGTTTGATTTCGGGTTTTGTATCCATCCGAATTGAGAAAGTGTTCCAAACCGCGTACGTCGTAATAGGAAGGTGTAAGAATAAGACAGGAATCACAACGCAAGTTGGAAGGTTCGTAGAATTGGGATCAGCATGGTCAGCCACAGGTGATATTTCGATAAAATCACAAGTCAAGAGTAAAGCAATGTGAGAAGAAATGAGAAAGACCGACCTTGAGAATCCGCTTGGGGAGATTGGCAGACATCTTTTCTTACTTTCTCTTCTCTCAGTTGACCTTGCACAGGTCGGATAGATGAGGAGGAAATCGTCAGAAGAAGCAGACTGCGCAGTTCAAGTTGATTGATCTGTGACTTGCGTTTGTTGTTATATCGATTGTAGCGCGAATGAATCGACCGATTCCTCCGTGTTGCTGGCAGGTACTGTTGAATCTCGTCGAGTTGATTGATGATCTGTCTGATAGTCGCCTCTCGCTGTCGCCATGTCGAGTGACGACGATACTCGGCAACCCACCACCACTGGAGAGGGGGGGGGGGCGACGACCAGGTTACAGTACCCCCAAGGCCAGGAGTGAGTGGATTACGAAGGGGGTTAAGGAGGAGGGGGAGCACCGGTCACGTGAAACACACGGGGGTAATTGAACACGGGGTGAAGCCGCGACGCGACACGGCTCTTATGATAGCTGCTGCTCATGCTACAGCCAACACGAGGCAGACAACAACGAGGGCAACGTATGATGATCAGACAGTCAAAGGCCAGCAACAGACACGTTCACGTCCCGTAACCTGGCATTCATCCTAATAAACCATTCACTTCGCACTTTTTCCAGACGGAGAACTAGGTGGTCATTGTAGACCGGAGATGTTGAGGCTCCACATATTTCTGGACGACACCGATCAGGAAGGCAACGACTCCTGTCAATTGTCGATCCAACAGAAATCGCGTCTCCGAGAAGAAGTGGAGCTGCCCAGCCCGCTGTATAAATGGGAATAAAAGCCGCTCGGAACAACTCTATCTTTGGAACTTCTCTTATGCAGATACACAGAACGGCGGCAAACCGACAGCGCAACTGTCGATCTTCTTAGTCTTCTGGGCAAGTCCGGACAGAGTGATGCAAGAGTTTACGAACACCAACCGCAATCCTTTCCAGCTACTTCTCCCTTCCTCTGTTTCGGTCCTGATCTGTCGTACCGATATTGGGGACCAATAGCTACACATTCCCGTCCTCAGGGAACGATGCGACGCCCTTTCTCATGGATTCTCCCCTTTCTGCTTGTCCTCTTTGTCTACCTCCTCTCCTCACCATCTGCACCCGTCATCCACTCTCTGTTTCCCGAGATAGTCTCGCGCCCTCTTAAAGCTCTTATCCTCACTGCTCACCCCGATGACGAGTGCATGTTCTTTGGACCGACAATCCTTTCGCTCGTTTCTCAAGGGGTGGACGTACATGCACTATGTCTCTCGACGGGAGAGGCCGGGCGGGTCAAAGAGCTCAGGAAGAGCTACGAGATCCTGGGGGTCGGAATGGACAAAGTGTCGGTTGGGAATACATTGCAAGATGGGATGAAGAATCATTGGGAGGCTGAGGAGGTTGCAAGATACCTCGAGGGATGGTTTAAGATACGTGATGAGGTACACCCAGATCTTGTAAGTATCCTCGCTTCTGGTTTCGTTTTTCCTACACCCCCATATCATCCTCATTTTACATCGCTAAAATCTAGAACACAGGTGATCACTTTCGATTCATTGGGAATCACCCGACACCCAAATCACACACCCCTTTCGCATGGCGTCGAGCTCTACCTAGGCCGCCACCGCCACATCACCGATACCATCCGTCTCTGGGTTCTCGAAACAGTCTCAATTCCCATAAAATTCACAAGCGTATTCTACCCGGCGATCTTGCAAGCCTCAATACGTCTACGAGAGTCTCAGGAATTGGTCTTCGTCTCTTCTCTGTGGGGATATCTCCGCACTCTCAGGGCGATGATGCAGCATCGCTCACAGTTGGTTTGGTTCCGTTGGCTATACGTACTGGCGTCAAAGTACATGTGGACGGATCGCTTGGTCGAGATTCCAGTTATTGATCGGTGACAACCATTAAAAATATCAATGTAACGGACATCAAGGATCAGCAACGTCTAAAATCTATTCATTTTTGTCGAGTGTAAACGTGCACCTTTTCAAATGTCCTTCCAAGACGACGCGTCAACTGTCAGCGATAGACGTGCTATAAAGTCTCATAGCTGTGTTCGTTCATGTACATCATCAACCTGTATGAAAATATCTTCCCCTTCCTCTTGCAGGTCATCAAATCTAAATTTCGCATGTGCTGCATGGCCCCCATAAAATACGGGGATTTCCATGTTCGACGCCACACGTCATCCATGACATGGTAAGCTTCCGGCGTCACCTAGGCTATTTTCGGGTCCAATTTTCGCCTCAGAACATTGCTATCGCCTTTTTCGGAATTCAATCGAGGTAGCCATCCATCGTTTCCCATGATGTCTCGACGTAAATTATAGGGCGATGTATGGTGCCCCCCACAGCAAGAACAAGATGAGGTGGCGTAATGGGCGGATGTCGTTCTGAAAACACGTGACCTCTCCCCGGGCCCCTCAATCTCAGTCCACAGTCAGTCACCGGGCAGGAATCATCGTGTTACTGCCACTCCATCAGGTCTCGGAGTGGAGGTCCGAACCATACCCATGAAACAGCTTGACGAGCATTATACAGAATAAAACCGTATTCGCGGATTGATCGGTCAAGATAGAATAGCAGTGCAAGAAGGAGCTGGAGAAATGCCAGGCTCCCAGATCATCATGGGCGCTACACATCTTACGTTCGAAGACAGAGAGAGGGCGCGTCTTCGCACGGAAGGCGATGCAGAAGCAGCGCGAATTCCCAGAGAAGTTGGAACGACTGGAGGTGATCTCGATCGTCCAACGAGCGGCAATGCGAGCTGGACGCCGATCGCAACCGAGAATCACAACATGAGACGGTATCACCTCGAGGATGAGCAATCCAGATCAACGACCTCATCCCCAATGCCTCGCATTCAAGCTCACACTCCTCAACCTAGGCATACCTCCTCCAGCGGAGTATCTCTCACCACCCCTTCCTCATCCTCTTCCTCTGCTCACGATTCGATAGCAGCAACATCGTCTAAGAGGGGGCTCCCTGTCCCACCTGCACATTCGACATCTTTGAAACCGGACCATAGTCTTGCTTCGTCTCAAAATCTGAATATTGGACCCGAACATGGACAAAGGCCTAGCACGACACATAGCGAGGGTGAGATCAAAAACATCGGTTGGGGTGAAATAGCCTCGAATGAAGCGGGGGAGATCAGAGGTTCGGCAGAAACACCAACCGAAGCAGGTCTGTCCGCTTGCGGTAGCGGTGTATTGGCAGGATCGAGAAGACCGCTCCCGGCACCACCAGGGAGACATCAAGCGGGACGATCAAGCCCCGCGGTGAATGCTCCGGCTCCCCTTTCTCATCCTTCTGCTGCTACGCTGTCGGTCTCGGCGTCGAACGATTTCGGACTACCAACACCACAGTCTCGAGGGTCCGGAAATGGAACAGTCCCGAGTGCACCGGAAACTGGGAAGTATGCCACCGTTACTGGCGCGGGACGACCGTCGGGAGCAATTGATGAAAGTAAACATAATGACGCCGCAGAGACCGGATCTCACGGATCGGACAGAGGGATCGCCATGGGGTCAAGGACAGTCTCTGCATCGTCCAGACCACTGCCGCCTCAACCACCAGCAACCAGTCAGCACCTCCCGACTCCTCATCCATCACTCAGTTTATCTACCAACATGTCATCAGCATCACCAAGTCAAACATATTCTCAAAATCCTGCTCTCCCTTCGTGGCAGTCACAGCCGACGTCCGCGTCCACACCTACCCTTCCACAAGGTATTCCGTATGGATACCCATCGTTCCCGCCTTTCGGTCAAATGCCCTCAAACGGTATGGCAATGGGCATCCCACCGTATATGCCACCACCGGGTTATCCGAGTTACATGCCGCCTGGAATGACAACCACATCGGCAGTAGGAGATTCGTCATCGAGGCCCCAACTACCCCAAGGGATTATCCCTCCACCACCTTTCTATGGGATGGGAATGCCCGGAATGGGCATGCCACCAGGAATGCCACCATATGGTATGCCACCAGGATTTTCACCAGGATTCATGCCTCCTGGGTATCCTGGGTCGACGCTGCCTCCTCTCCCAACATCAACGCACATGATTCATAGTGCTAGCCAGCCGTCAGCTTCCGCACATAATCAATCAACGCCAATGCCAACAAGTACAGAGCTTCAGGCGGCTCCATCTACTCCAACTGCTTCGATTACGCCATTCAACCATTACGAAACGAACCTGCCGAATACGGTGGACGACTCAAGACCCTCCGACCAAGCAAGTCTCTCGGATGGAGGAGATGAATTTAACCACCGGTCCGAATATGAACATATGTCTCGTTACGCATCTGAGGGCGAAACGCCTTACCACGCGGCCGAATGGACTGAAGCTGGAGGAACTGCTCAACCCCCAGCATATCATGCGAATAACCGTGGTGCCGATCCATTCGACGATTATGCGGCCCCTCACAATCAAGGGACGAATCCCAACGATGATCGTGATCCAACATACAGCACACGATCGACAAAAAATACGTCGACCTCAGGCTCGGAAGACACCAGCCAACAAACTCATATTTACACCGCGGAGACATCGGTAGAGAAGGCAAACAGCTTGGCGTCGCCATCTTCGACCGAGGCACCCCATCAAGTAGAGCTCAGAAGACTTGCTCATACACTTTCGATGACCTCGGACGCGGCGCCCTCGACCAACGAATCACAACAGCCCCCCGGCCGAAGACGATCTCGCCGCCGGACCCCTGACCATGTGCAGTCCAACATCGCTCATCGAGAGAGCACAGCCTCTGTGAACACACAGAACTCGGCAGTTTCTCGAGGCGAAGGTCCATCATCCCTTCAACCCCGAGGCAGCCTCGCACCTTCCTGGAATCAAGTTCAAGAGGGAGGTCGACAACCCTCACGGTGGGTGCAAAACAAGCTTTTCCTCCATCAGAGTCATGCAAATCAATCACAGGCTTCGATGGGCGACAATGAACACGATCAAACATACTACGGTGATGAAGAGGAAGATTATGACGAACTCGAGCCCGAGGAGGAGGAAGAAGAGAACGAGATGAACTTTTTCAACCCAAGTCTATTGAGTCATGTATCAGTTCAACTGAAAGATCGTGTCGAGAGAAATAGTCATGTTAAGGGTGGAATCGCTTGGCAAGCAAGTTTCACGGGTAGAGATCTAGTCGTAAGTTGACTCCCTCTTGGCAAACTCGCCAGATGTTGCGAAGCTGACAAGCCTCTCTTTGTCCCAGACAACGATCCAATCGTTTATGCCAGACTGGACGAAGAACAACGATTTCGACCGTCGGTTCGCCTTGGGTGTGGCCCGTTCTCTGCAAAATCAGCTATTTTTCGTCGAGGTGGATTGGGATATCAAACCTATCAGAGACACGGTTGACGATGTGTATCAATTCATGAGCGAGGTCGATGGAATGGGAGGGTCTGGCTATGAACTGCCGACGTGAGTATAGCTCTCATAAATCGCGGTCGCGGGACATGCCTTGTGATTGACCTTGTGATTGACTTTCTCAGCGGCGTCGAGACCATGGCGACTAAATGTTACAGTCCAAGCTGTCAAGGTGATGGTCGGTGTTACTCAGCGATGTGCCCATATCGAGTCAAGCCAGTGAGTCCTTATGGAAACCTTCACCCTGCCCAGTGCTGACCCTAAGCCATCTCCCATCAGGATGCTTTGCTTTCAAAAGACATGCTAGCAATCGTTGTAGATTCAGACGGTGACACGAACAAAAATAAGAACAAAGATTGGACAACAGACGTCGATCGCGGGTTGCTTAGGCAGCTGTCCAAGTCAGAAGTGAAGCGACAGGCGTGAGTCAGGTTTGAAATAAGAGACCGCTTTTTCTTGCTCATAGACTTTCCTGTCGGCAGCATCATTTATCAGGCTATTTTGGCCGAAGAACAATACGAGGCGGATCTCAATGCGGTGGAGACAGTGAGTGCAGTATTTTACGGTCGAGTATTTTTCTGTGGACTGACCGAGTTTTGATTGTATGATTCAGCTGTTCATCAGTCCACTCCGCATCTCCAACCCGCCGGTGATCCGCTCTCTCAAGGATCTGGAAGACCTGATCAATGACCTCTTCGGTAACATCTTGGAGCTCCGTGAAGCGAATGCCCGGCTCCTCGAGTTCTTCACTGTCCGACAGCGAGAGGATGGGGGCATTATCACCACAATCGGAGATGGGTTTCTGATGGCTGCGGCCGATTTCCGCAATCTGTACCCCGAATACATTGGACACCTTCCTCGGGCGGAGGAAAGGTTGCGAAATGAATCTCAGAATAATGCGAACTTCCGATTCTTTTTGGATGTGAGTACCATATGGCATCGAAAGGCATAGCATCAGAATAATTGACTCTGAGAACTTCTAATTCAGCGCATTTCTCGTCAAAATGAGAGTCGTCGCATGGACCTGAAGTACCTTATCACAAGGCCTTCAACCCAGCTCAGCCGATATCCGCAGATATTGGAGGCCATTCTTGCGGAGACCCCTCACGACAGCCCTGATGCCGCGTTCCTCGCTGAAGCAATCAAGGCGATCCGTAACCTTGGACTCGCTGCTCAGCTGAAGCTGTGGCAAGCGTCTAACGGCCGAGATGACACCCCAATGACTTCAGAACTGGCTCCCCGGAGAGATCCTGCACTGCACCGAGAAAGCGTCGGAGAAAAGAACTGGTATCAGCTTGTCTCAGCCGAGGATTTGGCGATAATGACGGCTGACGAACGAAAGCTACAAGAGTGAGTGCACTGTCTCTGAAAATGCCTTGGTCATCACAACTAACAGGTCGATGTAGGACCATCTGGGAACTCATCAAAGGAGAAATGTCATATGTGGCCGATTTGAAGGTTATTGAAACGGTGAGTTGGACCTTCGTAGGTTCAAAGTTACAATCCGGTATGCTGAACCCTATTTTAATTGCAGGTGTTCATCGATGGTCTCCGCGAAGCGGATGATCCCATCATCGACCGATCCAGACTTGAAATCTTCCTCGATGAGATCTTCCACAACTATCGCAGCCTGCTGGATATCCATTCCGGTCTCTTGACTTCTTTACATGCGCGACAAGAGGAGCAGCACCCCAAGGTAGGCGCGATTGGCGACCTTATCTACGATGCAGCACTGCGTTGGCAGGAAGCCATTATCGAATATGGGTCCCACTTCCCGAAGGCAAAGTACGCCTTGAACGAGGAAAAACGGAGCAACCCCAGATTTGTACAATTTTTGGATCGATGCCGCAATCATCCTCTCACTGCCAAGCAGAGCATCGACCACTTCTTGCTTCGGCCTGTGCCCCGACTACTTCGATACCCGTTATTGATGAACGATATTCTTAAGATGCTCAAAAAGACCCATCAAGTAGAGAACCCCGACATTTTTACGATACCCATGGTCACCGAGCTGATTGCCGAACAGGGCAAGGCCATTGACAAAGGGGTCAGCATTTCCGAGTCCAAGGTTGATTTATGGCTTCTACCCGAATCGCTGATAGGGGGCAAGTTTGGAGATACAGTGGTGAGTCCTGACAGGTATCAACAGGCTACGAAAATGTCAGCTCATAAATCCATTTCTCATTTCCAGGTCAAGGATCTCGACCTTCGCAATCCTATGCGAGAATTGATTCACCGAGGCAAAGTACTTCGGCAACCCGAAAGCACCATCAGCACGACATGGTCAGAACTCAATGCTCTACTGTTTGATAACTACTGTAAGTGCGCTCATTTGTTGGTTGCATCGCCATTACTGATAGTCTATTCCCTCGTCAGTCGTTCTCACCAAAGTCAGCAAGAACTCCAGACATTCGGATGCACCACCACGTTATTACATCAACAGAAGGGTACGTTGGAACCGTCGTTGATGCCATTACCATTGACCCTGACCAAATCTTTTTTTACCGCACAGCCCATACCGCTTGAGCTGCTCACCCTCGGCAGCTTTGTCGATCCTTCACAATCAAGAAGTCTGGGCTTGCTCAAGAGTTTCAGAAGCAGCGATCGATATGATTCCACACAGGGGGCAGCGTCGTCTGAGACAGAATCCCGAACAGTCTATCCTTTCACTTTCTCTTTCATCGGTCAAGGTCAATTCGGTGGCCAATATACTCTATGGACTGATAGCGCACAAAGCAGGAAGGACTGGTTCGACAAGCTTAATCACGCCAAAGCGCTGAGGGCAGCGGACATCGAGGCGAACAAGGTAGAGTTTCCGTTCATTATTGCTGGCGGTACCATGAGGACAATCTCTAAAACTGATCATTGGTTACGTCCCAGATCTTCGAGCTTCATCCTTTGAGCCTAGACACTTTCTTTGCCCCGCTCACTTATGCCTTACCGAGCAAGACCCAAGAGAGCGAGCCTTCTTTGACAGGGCGGGTGACGTGTTCTGTTCCATTCCGTGAGTCCGCTCATGGCTCTGCGTTCATTCTCCGCTCATGCAACATCTGTTTGATTATTGCAGGCACGCCCGACCGACGAGAATTGATTGCAGTAGGATGTTCTGAAGGAGTCTGGATAGGACTGCGCTCGGACCCACGATGTAAGATGATGCGTCATTTATATCGTCAGACTTCCCGGCTAACCAAGCAATCTTGTTGGCTCAGCCCTCCGGAAAGTTTTGCATGTCAAGTCGGTGACTCAATGCGCCGTGCTGGAGCAGTTCAGTTTGTTTCTCGTCCTCTCCAATAAGGTGAGTTCGAAGCTGTGCCTTTGATTTGAATCACTTGTGCTGATGTGTTTTCTTCCTCAGACATTACTTGCGTACCCTCTCGAAGCACTCGTCCCCACCAGTCATCAACCAGGCAACGCACCGAGGGGCCACCAGAAGCTGAGCGACAAGCACGAAGTCCAGTATTTCGTGACTGGTCAGCTCGCAGGCAGGACGTTGGTCGTCTACATGAGGAGGAAAGGCGTGAGTACCCTTATCTGTGTGTCTTGGCATAATACTGACGTAAACATGGTCAAGCAGCTCGACAGCGTTTTCCGATGCTTGGAACCTATCGCCGGCCGAGAGGCGGAAGAGTCAAGGAACAGACGACCATTCGGTAACCTCAATTTGCTCAATGCAAAGAATGATTGGTTCCGTGTCTACAAGGTCCGTGTGTCCACCTGGGGGCTGTGATTCTCGTGCGCTGATATATTGTCTTTGGATTCTGCAGGAATTCTTTGTACCCTCCGAAGCTTTCTCCGTCAATTTCCTGAGGAACAAGCTTATTGTCGTTTGCGCAAGAGGGTTCGAGATCATCGACCTCACAGAGTGAGTTCCTTTGTTACAGACTTGGGAATATGGACTGACCTCCTGCTTGACAGACTCAATCCGGGTGCGATCCCTGTCTTCGATCCTTCGAAAGTCAAGGTGGAACCAGCCCTCGCAAGCATCAAGGCGCGGTGCGAAGGCGGTGCCAAACCCTTGGGGATCTTCAGGTCGACTGAGAGTGAATTCTTGCTCTGTTACGATACGTTCGGCTACTTTGTTGACCGACACGGGTTCCCGAACCGAGACCTGCGAATCTTGGAATGGGAGGGCAGGCCAGAGAGCGTCGGCTTCCACCCACCTTACGTGGTGCTGTTCTCAGCTCCCTTCATGGAGATCAGACATATCACGGACGGAAGACTGCTGCAGATTTACTGCGCGAGTGATATCAGGTGCACCTGGGAGTGAGTACAAGACTAGAAGTCCGTCGCTGACTGTTTTAGCTGACCGCGATCGATTACAGCGGATCGGGTTGTAATCCTGGGTATGGTTTGCCAGTTCCGGGTCCGAGGTGAGTAATGTCGACCTGAACGGCTTTGAAGACTTGTGAACTGAAGGTATGACTATATCGCAGAGGATACCCTGAGGAGAATATCTCACCCGAAGCTCGGCTCCACATCGTCAAGCGATCCGATGTTACGTCTGGCCAACGGCGAGCTCGCGGTGTCGGTCAGGATGTGTGAGTTCTCAGCGTGCTTCGAACCCAATCACAGAGGACAATTCGCTGATTTGTTCAATGTTCGTATAGATTCGAGCTATGTCCAACCTTGTTACTCAACAACCCGCTGCGAGATTCGACCACTGGAGATAGCAACTACTTCCAGCCAGCGCCTGAAATACATTATGTAAGTGATGCTTCCGCTTTCCTGTCAGGATTCGACAACTGAGGTTTAATATTTGTTGCCGGTTTGCAGCCAAATGGGGGACCCAGTAATCAATACGGATATTCGCCTTGGAACTAAGCAGTGGCGTACGAGGTTTCGATTGTGCTCCCCATCGTTGTTGAATAGGAATGTCATGTTGTCGTTATGTCATTTTTGTATATTTACACCTCGTCACCACGTCCCCCCCCCCCCCAACCCCAACCCCCGCCCCGGCACCTTGGTTCAAAATTCTATTCCAGGCATCGCTGTTTGGCATTCAAAGTGTCCACAGTTTGACCGTCTTATCATTCCCTGTGCCACCTGTTGCAATCAAGTCTCGGAACGGATGTGCCTAAAATTTTCAGATGATCAGCACCAATTGACAGAACGAAAGAAGTCGGGAACCAGTCTCACAGCAACCGCTATCACTGCATCTGAATGCGCCTGGAACTTTCGCACAATCTTGCGACTTTGAAGGTCCCAGATGCAGACCTCATTAGTGTCCGAGCCGGATATGATATATCCCCCTGGCTTTCCCGAGGTTGGCCTTTGGCCATACCCCACTTGCTGTGCATCCATGACGACATCTTCTTGATGCCCGTTCATCGTCTGATCCCCCTGCTGGTGTTCGTGCTTGCTGTTTTCCTGACGCCGACCATGTTCTTTCAGCTCGTAAATTACGACTCCGACTGAGTACTTGACGTTCACGTGTCCCTGATATGTCTTCAGAACCTTTGAGGTATGATAATTCCAGATCCTGATGGTGGAAGAGAGCGAAGCTGAGATAAGATAGTCACCGTTGGGAGTGAAGGCGGCAAAAGAGAATGGCGCGTTTTGTTCGTCTTCGATCGTCTTTAGACATTGACCGGTAGATGCGTCCCATAGTCGCCTGAGTCGGAGGAGGGAAGACGAATTCAGCACGCTGTCCGTTCTGCACCCGACGAAGGAGAGGGGAGGAAGTTGAAAAACAGCCAAACGGTGACACGGTAAAACTTACATTAATCCATCATAACTCGCCGTTAGCAACATGCTCCCATCCGGATTGAAAGCGACACTACTTATCGGATCGGAATGTGCAGGTAACGTCCTTATCACACTACCCCTCCTGATATCCCAAAGAATGACAGTCTCATCCCATCCTCCCGTAGCGAGGAGGTTTCCTTTGGCGTTGAAGGCAAGGCAGAGTACGTGGGAGGTATGTGACGTGAGAGTGCGGAGAGGGATTCCCTATTGCAAGACAAAAAAAAAAACACGTCAGAGTCAACGAAAGGACAATCGATGAGTCGGTCAGGCGGTCAGTATAGACAAGGTAATTTCTAAAGCCAACATAACTTTCAACGGCGTGCGATGACCCAGGTAGAATGGTAGTGAAGAAGGAACGGTGTATCCAAGTGCTCACCTTAGTGACAGACCAAATGATCGCTGTATTATCATCAGATGCACTAGCGATATACCTTGAATCAGCTGAAAAGGCAATATCGTTGATTCCACGTGTATGTCCGCGGAGTGATCGAAGATGAGAGCCGGTATTTGCGTCCCTGAGGTAGTGATGGTGGTGTGAGCAAGAACACCCAGGATAGACGGCGAAAGCAAAACGATGAGCATTTGATGTGATGAGCAGGGGATAAACTGGAGGAGGAGGTGCAGGGAATAGAAAGGTATGACTCACCAGATATGGACAACCCCTTCACCGCCTGCACTAGCAAGATACCTCCCGTCGTTTGAGAAAACAAGCCGCGAAATTCCTCGTGAATGAGCCGTAAGTGTAGCTTGGAGGTGAGGGTTAAGAGCGCAGGCGGGTAGATCGGACTTGTTGGTGTTTGGGTTTGTGCTCACGTCGGGCTGGGAGTTCGAGATCGTGGTGGCGTCGAAAATCACGTTTGAGTTTGACGTGGGCGGCGAAGACAATTTCGGAATTGATCGTACATTTGAAGAGGAAGTCACCTCGGTGTCCATTGCGGCTGAGGGTGATGCGGAGAGGGCCGGGATGGCGTCGGCGTCGGCGTCGGCTTCTACTGTCTGTCTTTCTGTCGGACTCGTCTTTCCATCAGTGAATGTGGCTAGAGGAAGAAGAGAAGAAGGCGCTGTAGGGTTTGCTTTGAATGTTTCTGCTCTTGTTTCGCTCTGTGGTTGTCCCAACTGCATCTCCGTTGGGACTCCGGTATCGATTACATCCCTTTCGGATGTATCAGCGGCTGCTCCTTCTGCTCGTGACGCAATTCCCGGACCCAGTGATAATCCAGAGGTCACCAAATGTGCCTCTGTTGTACCTCCTATTTGCTCTGTTGGTGTTGGTCCTGATTCTGATTCTAATTCTGATTCAACATCTACTTGCACCAACATTTCTGCCTCTGCTGCTATTGTTGGAACGTTTCCGTCTACCGATGACCCCATTCTCGTCGTTTGGTGTCGACTGTCTCGCCGGTAGTGGACCTGCTTGTAACCACTGCCGTTGTTTCGGTCGCGCGAACAGCCGTGGATTGTATCGCGACCTGTTTTGCAGAGAGAGGCCGGTACGGGGGGAGATGCGTGAATGGCGTAGATGTTGTACAGTCTGTGGGTTGATTATTATCGACGCGTTTTATCATTGCCTGAACGACCAAGCGCGAATACTATGCCTCGATCCCGAGTTCTCCAGCCCTGGCCTATCCTGTATCAGTGTGCTAGTCTATTACGATTGAGGAGCTGAGAGCAACAGGCTTGGCCGAAAGAAAGAAACAAATGCAGATGTGAGACGAGGATGAAGCTGAAGATGAAGATGAAGATGAAGAACGTTGTATGCATTCATTCGTGCTTTCCCTTCCTCCCTCCCCCGTCACCTTCAGGATCGCGTCCTCCCTCCCTCCCTCCCTCCCTCCCTCCCCTCTCCTCTTCCCCGTCGGCCCAACTTTTGGATCGCTCGTCCGACCATTTATTTCACGTGCTTGCCCCTCCCCCCCCCCCCCCCCCCCCCCCTCCCCCCCCCCCCCCCGCCCCCCCACCCTCAGGACCCCGCCCACCCCGTCCCCCGGCCCCCGCCTCTCGTTGTTGCCCC
>JANGFI010001745.1:0-28126 GCA_025758705.1 Goffeauzyma gilvescens
GCTCCCCGCGCCGCGCCCCCCCCCCCCCATGCACCCGTCTTATTTTTCCTACCCCCCCCCCCCCCAAGCCCACCCTCCCCCCTCTGGGGCACTGGGAACTGGACGTGGGTATTGGAAATATCATATCGAGCCACTAGGGATTGAGTATGGGCAAGGCAAAGGAGAGAGCGAGCAAGGGGATGAATGAATGATCCCATCTCACTATTCCGTCTCATCATCACCCTCATCTGGTCATTACGTTGTTGTGTTGTGCCTATCCGGTCTTCTCCAACGCAAAACCCGGACCTGTCGTGACGACACGGAACTGGCATTCGAATCGGCATTCTGAAGAAACCCCCGAAGTCAAAAGCAAACTAGGTGAATTCTAACGGTCGATCCCGGTCTTCCCGTATGCTCGACCTTATTCTTCTTTTATACTAGACCATCGCCCAGCGTTTTCGAACGAGACACAACGGTCCAAGCGACACAATCCATCTCGACCCATCATCACATCACAACTGGCACACCTACCATGGCCACCTCAAGACTTCCCCGAGTGTTCGCTCTCCGGGCCCCCACATTCTCTTCTTCCTCTTCCTCGCCCATCGCCTGCTCAACTGCGGTCACGATCGCAATCACGGGCACGGGCACGACCAACCTCTCTCGATCCTACGCAACCGCTTCCTCCTCAGCACCGCGAGACCGAGACTCGACATCCGGTGATAATCGTCTTGAAATCCTTCGAAAGACTCTTTACCCCCCCGGGACCGTCTCTTCACTTTCATCCACTACTCTCTCATCCACTCCATCTGGGAAGACCAGTAAATCCAAATCCAAGCCCTCTGCCTCTTCCTCTTCCTCTTCCTCTTCCTCATCAGAAGCGGAGAAACCACTCCTTTTTGAAAATTCGCTTCGACTGTCTTCACGTTCGAATCCATCTACCCCGACCGGGATCTACAGACCTGATGCCGTCGACCGTCTTCTTCACGTCTTAGACCCTACTCGTTCAGGACGTGCTCAAGAGATACACGAAACGATCACTCGTGCCTGGCTCTTGCATCAACGTGCGCACCGTTCTTCTCTTCTCACGTCTTTAACCGGTAAACAAGCTTCTCTCGAACGAGCGACTTCCGCCCTCCTCCAGACGGGAAATAGTAAACTCATTCTCTCAGCGAGCACGAAGCCTGACCCGCGAAAACAGCCGATCGTCCGACTGGAGAAAGGTGAAAAATTATCAGCCGGTGAGAAAGGATGGCATGCAGCGAGAGTAGACGGGATGTTCCCGAGAGAAATGGGCAAGGTGCCGAGAGAGACTTGGCCGATGGGTGACGGTAAGAAGTGGGATTATAGTTGGAAGAGAGTTAGAGGCGCTTAAGGGCAGTAGTTGCGTGTGTACCAGCATCTGGTGTAATGGTCTAGCATGAGCAGGAGCAGGAGCACCAGACTAGCAATGGAAAAGGCACAAGGGAAAGGGAGAGAAGGAGGGTATCGTGCGCTTGTGGGGAGGGGAGAAAGCCGAGCGAGCGAGGCGATGAAACGTATATCCATCATGACTTTAATTCCAACTACCAATTCACTTTCTACAATGTATACAATCCCACACAATGTCTATCTAGCGCTCTGGTTCCAGCCTGGCCTCGGACAATGCGCAGGTCCTTCAGTAGAGGAGAAAAAGAGCAAGAAAAGGACTGAAATAAAGGAAAGAACGATCACACCATGTAGCAGGGAAAGAAGTCGCGGCGACCAGAGACCCCGATGGCGACGAGCCCCAAAGAAGCAGGAGAAAGAGGACGCGGTTGGATTCATTTCAAGCACCGAAGACAATCGATATTGTTGGTCATTTTCAAAGTACGAAAGGAGGTGATGAAGAACCGGCCGGATTGAGACTTGCGTCAGCGGTATTTATGCCATGTGTTGCCGGTTTCATGGTGTGTATTGGGGTGGTCGCAAGCCGATTTGGTCATTGAAAAATGTTCATTGGTCTTTTGAACGGGTCATATTCGGTTTCTGATCATGGTACAAACAAACAATTGCCACTCGATAACCCCTATCCCTATTGTATCCGGTCCGACACCGGCGCCACCACTTATTCGTATCTCGTTCGATGCTCGGCGGCAGACTAAACTGCGTCCTCAAGGACAAGCTTCGGCATGATGTTCATGCCCATCAACTGTTATGATGCGATCATTGGGATCAGAACGAGGAGAACCGGAAGATAAAGAGAAAGAGAAAAAACGATAGGGGGTCGGTCAGCAAAGTGCCTTCGGTTAAGATAGCTCACTCAAATGGTTTCGAAAGAGTAGAGAAACCACCTCCCCCGACGTCGACGCCGACGAAGGAACGTGAGAAAAACCGAATATGGTGAGACGGCGGAAAAAACTCACCTCCTGCATCAGCAGCTTGGCCGCATACGGGATCGTAATATTGACGACCCCCTTTCCACTCTTACAGTTCGGGCACCACCCATTATAACCCAACATCCCGCAACTCTGACAGACATACGTCTTGAATGCGTCCGAAGAGATCATCAAACGTTCCAACATGAGCTGCGTCGCACCGTATCCGACAAGACAATCTCGTTCCATCTCTCCCAGACGGAGACCACCATCTCGCGATCGACCCTCAGTCGGTTGTCGTGTTAAGAGTGCTCGCGGACCTTGAGGTCGGGCGTGCATCTTGTCCATAACCATATGCTGCGGAAACAAAAAGAAGACCACAAAGGAACAGTAAAGTAGTATCAGCGAACTGCACACGTTCTAACGCAGCGTTACCAAGGACAACAATTGCTCACCTTCAACTTCTGATAGTAGATCGGCCCAAAGTACACGTAACATTCCATCGATTGACCCGTGATTCCAGATGTCAACATATCTTTGCCGGCGTAATTGAATCCGTTGTCAATCAAGATCTTGGACATGTCATCGACCTTGGATCCTCCGAAGCAGGTACCATATTGCAGGTTTCCGGAGACGACACCGGCTTTTCCGGAGAGGAGCTCAATCATCTTCCCGACTGTCATTCGAGATGGGAAACCGTGGGGGTTCATGATGATGTCGGCTGGAAGGAAGGAAAGGATGGCATATGTTAGAATGTTGGCCCGTGAGGTGGTAGGGCACAGTAGTGGGAACAAAAGAGGTTCCATTCTTCAACGCAGATGTTACTCACGGCAGATACCCTGATCGTTAAACGGCATATCCTCTTGCGGTACGATCAATCCGACAACACCCTTCTGTCCGTGTCTCGAAGAGAACTTGTCTCCTAACTCGGGTCTTCGTGTCTGACGGATTAACACCTTGATGAGAAGTTGATCACTCTCGCTATCAGTCAACATCACTTTATCGACGTATCCACCTTCCGGCGACTTGTAAGTCATCGGCTGATTCTTCCACCTCGTCATCTGTTGATCCGCATTCACGGAGTTCTCAGTCGCGTTCGATGGGATCTGTTTGTTGACGTAAATCCACTGAGGATCCAGTCGAGCACCAGCTCCAGGCAATCCGTCACCTTCGATTGCTTGGTATCGGTCTTCGTTCTTGACCTCTCCGTTCTCGTCGACAAATGTGGGTGGATCGGCGAGACGATCATAGGTGTTGTTGGGGTACTTTCGCAACATGGTCACGTTTTTTCGGAAGACTTGGCATCTACCATATCCTCTGTCGACGGATGCACAGTTGAGAATCAGAGCATCTTCAATATCGTATCCGGAATAGGACATGACAGCGACTGTCGCGTTCTGACCAGCAGGCAGCTTATCGTACCCGATCAACTCGATCGTCTTGGTCTTGACCATCGGTTGCTGTGGGTATACCATGAGGTAAAGCAGAGTATCGATTCTCTCGAGCTGATTGTAGGCGATAGCACCGATCGCTTGTTTACCCATGGCACATTGATAGGTGTTTCGTGGGGATTGATTGTGATGAGGATAAGGAATAAGACCGGCGACGGCTCCCAGCAGCGTGAATGGCTCGATCTCCATGTGAGTGGTCTTGGGTCCAATATCTTGTTCGTATAGCGCGATCAAAGCGTCGTTCTCTTCGTTACAGTCCAAGTATTCGACAAGGCCAGCCTTTAAGAAATCGTCAAAGTTGGCTTTACCCGCTCGGAGGAGCTTGATATGTTCAGTCTGTACTCGAGATCTGGAATTCTCAATGATGATCATCGGTCGACAAATTCTTCCACCGTCCGAAGCAATGTAGACGGTTCGATGATGTGTGTTGATATAGATACTAACGAATTCGGATGTTCGACCTGCTCGTCTGAGCTTTCGGAAATTTCGTACGAATTTGACGGGCAAGTGTGTGATTCCGACAATACCACCGTTTACGTTTACGACGTAAACGCCTGGTCTGTAGAGTTCGTTTCCTGTAACGAGAGAAATATCCTCGACACCGAGCATGAGTGCGAGCTTAATAATCGGTTCTTCTGCGACATCCGTCGTGATATGTGTCATCAAGGCCAAATTCTTGACCAAACCACAAGCTTCTCCTTCGGGTGTATCGGACGGACAGAGAAGACCCCACTGGGAGGGTTGAAGAGCTCGCGGTCCTGACACTTTCCTAGTCTTCTCAAACTGTGACGAAATACGGGTCATCATTCCGAGTGCTGCGATGAAAGACAATCTGCTCAAGACGTGGGTAATACCGGCTCGTTCCATCTTGAATCGTTTAAGCGACCAGTTTCCGGTTGAAATGGATCGAACGAAACCGTGTGTGATGGCATCACCGTGGAAGAGGATGTGGTTGTATGCGTCGAATTCGGTTGATCGATTCGCTTTCTTCAGGACTTTATCGATATTCATTCTGAAATCGGTGTTGAACTTCTTGAACAAATCCTCAAATAGCAACGCCATCAACTGTCCAGCCAACTCCAGTCTCTTATTCCCGACGTAATCACGGTCATCAATCTGTGTTGGATCCACCATGGCCATCAACACTCTTCTTCCCATTGTCGCCGTATAAATCGCCTTCGGTCTGAAATCGCTTCGTTCGACAGGGATATGAGAAATCACTAAACTGGCCAAGGCCTCCATTGCATCCTCCACGAACGTTTTCTTAGCACCGATTGGTTTTCGCCCGACACCAGATTTGATTCGTGCACCGATATATCGAAGAGACTGTTGTTCGGTGAATACTGCTAATCGACTCGCTTCTTCAAGTGACATTCCGAATTTCTCTTGATAAACTTCATCAGATCCACAGATCAGGACCAGGATCTCTTTATCACTGGTCACTCCCATTGCTTTCAGGGCGATCACAATCGGGATATCCTCCGAGAAACAGTTATGTCGAAGGTAGATCCGGTTGTTCTTCGTGATCACGTACGTCTTCGACTTTCGGTCATACGTCGTTGACGTAACACTGGCCATCGCCGTGCCTTTTTTAGAATCCGTTTCGACAATAATTCGATTCTTGCTCATCTGTTCTTGAACAAGAATGACTTTTTCGGTCCCTTTCACGACGAAATAACCTCCAGGGTCAAGCGGACATTCACCCATCTTCGCCATCTCTTGCGCATTCTTCCCACTCAGATTACATCTTTCACTCCGTAACATGATTGGGATACGACCAATCACGATCCCACGCCGTTTGACGATTTTTTTGCCTCGTGTGTACTCGATGTCCACGGCGAGAGGGGCAGCATACGTCGAATCTCTCAATCGACATTCCATCGGCGTCAGAGGCGATTCAGCACCATGGGCTGCACCTTGAATCACTCGTGACGGTCGTCCGACGTGAATATCGGTATATCGAAGGAAGAACTTGGGGTCCACTTCGGATTCAACCAGGTTGTTGGCATCCAAGATCTGCTTGAGGTCCACATCGATAAAATGGTTGAAAGAGTCGACGTGCTGTTTGACGAGTCCTTTTGTTTTCAGATAGGCAGGCAAGAGCTGCCATTTATCCTCGACCAGTTGTACACTATCACCTAGACCAACATCTTTACCCATCCCCATCACTCCCTTGTTCGCTCTCAGACTCCCTTGCTTAAGTAACTCGGCCCATCCGAGCTCTTCTTCTCGTAAACCACCATATCCATTCAAGTTCTCCAGGTCCTGCGAATAGTCCATATCAGGTGCTTCCGGGTGATTCGGGTTCGAGATAGAGGTAGAAGTAGGCATAGAGAGAGCCTTTTTCGGCCCAAGACCGGAGAAGGCGTCAGTGGTGGATGACCCCTCAGCAGCGGGTCGTCGCCGACCACGAGTGGCCGCGGTAGAAGCAGCTGGAGCCATGTTTTGGTTTGATCTTGTTGTCTCGAATGTTTGTTCTTAATTTATTGAAAGACCGATGACGACCTTCAAAGATGAGTTAAAGTATATCTCGATGACAGATATTCACTTCAAGGAAGACGGACGTCTCTAGAGGCAAAGAGAGCTCCTTGTCGTCTGACGAACACGCGCTCGCTCCAACGTTGCCAGTTCGTAGTCAACGCTTTGAAAGACGGACGCAGGTGAAATGAGACTTCGAACTGGGACTCTCCCTACTTTAAATGCGTTTCAAATCTTTATCCAGACACCCTCACACATATACATTGAACGTCCTAAGAGATTTTCCCCTACCAACAACGGAACAAAACAAGTTCCAGGATCTCCATCCAAACCTCCAAACCTCCATCCGGCCATCCGCCCCCGCCCCCGCCTCCCCTCCCATGCTAAATTGGCTGACCAACTAGAAATTCCCAGTCAAAGTCATGAGAAATCACGTGACCCCACTGCCGCTCGGCTGGCCACTCTCCTAACCAAATCGCCACTCTTGGTTTCGGTGTTTTGGGCAGGTACAGTCGTTGGGAAAGAAAATAAATACCTAGAACTACGTTCACGTCTACGATACAACCATGGTTCCCAAATATTTACATATCCCTCCGTCCCTTCTCCTCCCCCCATCTCGGGGATATCCCAATACAAAGTACCAGCTCTCGTCTCGGGCCGCCCTGTATTTCCGACATGCCTACAATTTGATCATCATCATCCACCTAGTACAGTCCACTCGACACCTTCCTTCCAGTTCATATCCACATCCACCGCGATTCATCCCTTGCAACGTCCCCGATACCTACGTTCTATCCCGATTTGCATGCCTCAACCCTTTCTCAGTGTACTCGACCATTTTCCCAGCCGTCTTCAAGCCGGTCCTCGCAACAAATCCTGCACCTTTGATAACGAAATCTTGTCTTGCTTGTTGTTTTGCCTGGATCTTTTCTTGTTTATTTTGTTCTTTGGCGCTGAGTTCGGGAGGGGAATTCGTAGAGGTGGTCCATGGAAGTCGGTCGAGAATCGTCGTCGCCGGTTTGGTCGTGTTCGTTGACGAAGACGAAAATGACGCAGGCCCAGCAGTCACATTCCCAGCTGTAGAAGTTGTGGTGTTGGGGTGTGCACTCGCCCCATTCATATTGGAATTCGAATTCGATCCTGAGCCTGATCCCGAGCCGAACCTCGATAAAATTGTCCCTTTCATATTCTCGTATACCCCACCACTCGCGCCCGCACCACCCCCCGAACCGCTTGCAGGACCCGCACCCGCACCCGCACCCGCGCTCGCACTCGCGTTCGGAACAGTCCTCTGAGGTGGAGGTCGAACACGAACTTTCGCAGGATCATACGGTAAAGGAGGAAGTCTTCTTCTCTGACCTTCTTCTGTTGCTATCCCTGATTCTGGTTCTGCTGACGATCCATTTCCGTGGTACTCAGAAACGGGATTTGGTGTTCGCAGTTGGGGTGCTACTGCTGCTGCTGCTACTGGGGGTGTTTGATACCCGCCAGAGGGTGTAGAAGAGACCGGATAACCGGTTCTCGGGTCACCCCCTAGACTTGTATATCCCATCTCCGACACTGGCGCTGGCCAGGGTGGTGCAGGCGCGCCTCGAGGGACCGACCCTGGACGGGGTGGTAATGGTGGCGCCGTATAACCCGGTGGAGGATCTGACGGTATTTCGTCGAGTACGGGGTTTCGCTCAAGACCTTGAGCCTGACGGTAAGGTTGAACAATCTCAGTGCTCCCTTTTGTATCGTATTGGGAAGCCATGTTTTCCAAGTTTCGCGGTTCGTGATGTCACAGGAGGGGAGGGGATGTGGGGTCGTGGTCGCTTGGTTGGTATTTGAAATATCCTTATCTGAGCGAGAAAAAATGCAAATCGGGAGCAGTATACATACCACTCGCGCTGATCCTTATTTGGTCTTGATCTGTACCGATGGTATACGATCAGGGCAAATGAGAACCAGATGCGATGGGGTGATATGAGTATTTGGGCGATATGACGATGCCTAGACAGCCGGGTCTGTTCCACCGATGCAGTGGACCACCGTTTTGGGGGTCTTTTTGGGCCAAATTCGAACTGAATACTCTTTCAAAAGGTTCTCCGGAGCTCCGGACCACTAACAAGCTACAGAATCGATCCGACTTGGTAGATTCGAGCGGCTATCTGAGCGTCTGTGGAACGGAAGTAATTCTTGTTGTGCTATTGATTACCTTGCGATCTCTTCGCCGATTCGTCACGAATGACAGCCAAACAACGGAAAAATCGAAATCTTGATCCCTGAATTTGGAAAATCGATAATTAAAATGGCATTCAAGCTGAATACTGTAGCACCGCATCGCCAACCCGCCCCCCCCCCCCCCCCCTCTTTCCCGGGGGCGGTCATCGTCACGGCTGGGCGAAAGTGACGTCACGTGCCTCCTCCTCTTTCGCCCGGATGGCGGCCGCCTTGCAACCTCGTGCATTTGTCGCGATCAACGAAACGAAATCGAAGACACCCAATTCGTCGTTTGCAGAGAGGTTCCGAGAAGACTGACATCGAAAGGGAGAGACTATAATGTACAATCAGGAACTAGCACATTTTATCACACGGGTTAACATGTCTGGTGACCCTTTCAACAAATTTACAACTTGCATTTGAAGATTACAACCTTGCTTGTTGTACATCTTTGCCTCCTTCTCCTACTTCCCAGAACCCTTCTCTATTGGCATACCACATTATCCAGTGCATTCCTGCTGGCTTACAGCGCGAGTCATGCTGTGAACATCGAAGACCCGATTGATATCATCGTGATTGGGTATGCATATGCGTGTTCCTCGATGATGAGATTCCTACTTCCTGCTTGATGTTTGTGTTAGGGGTATCTGGGTGGTGTAGGGCGACCATTCGATTCGGAGAGAGTGATTTTTCTTGCTTCGGTTGGGATTCCAAGACCTCCTGCGTTCTCTTCTTTTCTGTTATAATCGCATGAAAGGGAACTCTGGCGAGAATCGTTAGAATTTTTGGATTCCTGATCTACTCTGAACCTCGGCGAACATACGCCTCCAACTCCTCCCTCGGAAATGTCTTATTCACTCTTTCTCCATTTCTCAATGCTCTTGCACCCAAAGCACACACCCGCAAATACCAATCGTCAGGCAACACCTCTCCATCAGCATCCAGAGCCATGAACGGTACCTCCCTCGGCGTCCTCGTATGCATACTCTCCGACGGCATGAGTGCAGTCGCTTCATCGTATTCGTCGAACATGGCGCCGTAGAGGATATTTACGCCGAGAGATTGGGCGTTGAAGATTTGGTGCCAGAGGAAACGACCACCTTTACGCGGGATCTCGTTGAATGGGCCTGAATGAAGGTTCTGCCACGAAAACCCGGGAAAGACGACGGGGGCGTAGTCGCGGTGGTGGAGCACTGTGCTTTCTTCGTCGTCGTTGTGCTCTCTGTGTTCTCTGTCTCCCGGTGCTTCTTGATCTCCTTTATCTTCGATTTCTCCTTCCTTATCATCGTCATCTTGACCTTTGTTGGCTTTCTCGTCCGTGATTTGGCCTTGGTTCCAGTCTTGGTCTTCCCTCTTGATCAGCGCGATATCGTCGCGCATCCGATCTCGGAAATGATCGGCATCCTCTTCATTTCCGAAACGGCCGACATACCATGGAGAGATCTGGAGTGCCAAAACCAGGTATAAGACGATGAGCATGGAATCAGGAAAACTGTTTTTTCGATCCAGAAACGGTAGAGACAAGAATGAAACTGAAAGCAAAATGGAATTGAAAATGAAAATGAAAATGGAAATGGAAACAGAAAAGGACAGGCATGTATTATGCTATTATGGGGATTCTGGTCACTCACACAATCAACGACCTTCCAAACCTCCTCAAATTGAGGATCAGCATCACAATCCCCATCCCTCGTTCTCCAATGTGATGGTGTCCCTGCGAAGACATACGCTCCACCGGGTGTGACATCCTTAATCCACTTGATGAGTCTTACGAGGGAGGCTACGTCGTGTTGTTCTTGGGACATACCCATGCCCCATATAGCGATGACGGGACGGCCTTGTTCGTGTAGGTATGCAGATGATTGGAGGAAGGAGGTGTCGTTGATCTTGTGAGCACCGAGTGCGACAAGAGGACAGAGAGACGGAGGTGAAGAAGCAAAGATATTCAATAACAAAGTTCTGTTGCAGATCTTAAGAAAAATGGGAGAAAATCAGGCAGGGCTCACAATATGCTCCCAGTCTTTCTTCAACACAGGTTCGACATCCGCCCCCTTAACACCGGAAACATCGTACATGATCGACCACTGCAGTGCAAGCGCCCAGTCAGAGACCAGATAATTACTTTGGTGAGTATTCAATAATCTGGTTTGGATGTCTTCCAAGCCTTCGATTCCAACGCGCTTGAGCTTGGGAAGGAACTGGAACTGGAATTGGAACTGGAACTGGAACTGGAACTCACCACTCGACCTTCTGCTTCGGCACTTTTGCGCACTTTCTCGGCTACTTCGTCTCTAAACGGGGTCAATCCATCGCGTACCTCTATGTGGTAGGAATGATTGCGCATACAACGACACACCGTACGGCGAAACCAAAATCAATAAGCACCCGGACAGTTGATCCATTGAAAAAAGAGCGAGCGATGGAAACACAACCACAGTCATAACTTTTCCAGGTCACGACTACTTCTCTTCGTCACCTCGCTGACCATTCTGTTAACAAAGAGACAAACACGCAAACTCACCTCCTAGAAACCTCTGTAGAAACGCTCCCGAAATTTCAAACTCTTTCATCCACTTGAAATGTCTTCTAACCGTTTTTTCATTTCTGGAGCTAAACAGTTTTGCCGGTCTTGTCCTCTCCCCCCTCACCTTGCCCCTTTCTTCATCTTCCCTTCCTGATTGACTCCCCGGATCACTCACTCGCCCCTCACTTATAGACAACCCGTCAACAACATACAACTCATCTTCCCCATACTCTCTCAAAGACGGCCATAACTCAAAAGTGACTCTCCCTCCCGCACTGAGTGGTGCATCAACCCAATGTTTCCATCCATGATGTTCTGGTTCTTTAGGGTTGATCGGAGGACCGTCACCGCCACACGTAAACCAGCCTTGGTAGCCGACCATGAATTTATTTTGGATCGTGTTCGCGTCTTGAAGGTCTACGTTCTGCAACTGAGCTTGAGAGACATGGTCTGCTTGAAGGGGTCGACATGTGTTTCCCTCCGTGTGCGCACCGCGATCGAGAGGGGATGGTTTTCCTGACATCTTGGCGGTGGGTTCAAATCGTCTGCCAAAGTGCACTTGAAAAACTAAAGCCAAAAGAAGGATAAAGAGTGTCACAGAATAGACGTTGAGCAAACTGAAACTGAGATTGAAACAGGTACGGAGACGGGATCTTGGACTGGAATCGGGATCAGGATCGGAATCGGATGGTCGTCGACGTCTAGATTGAGAAGGAGGATATGCTGGTGGTGGCATCGGGAAAAAAAAATCACACCAAATCGGATTCAGTCGCGTGGGACCTCAGCTCATCCCACTTCCTGGTCAATTATAGATGCTGCAGATGCAGACATGGATATTCAACGTATATGTATACAACGCTCGAGTAAAAGCCGAGAAGACCTCTTCCGTCCTCCTTGCGTCGCTCTTCCATTTCTCCACCGAGCGTCAGAGAACGACAACCTCTTCCGATCCAGAGGTATTATCCCCCGAGTTCCGAGTAACGAGTGCACTGTCTTGATGGTCTATCATGGACATGTTGAGCCGTACCCGCATCGATTATCCTGCATGACATGGTGCCTCTCTCATTCCATCCATCTGACGAGGAAAGTTACCCGCACGTCTTCATTCGTCACGGCCGTTGTAATCGCAACCGCAACTCGACTCGACTCCTGGCCACAGAGATGGATGGTTGTGGATCGCGTTTCTTCCCCCCCACGCGCCCAATCCGAAGCGTGAAGCTTGAACTGGTGACTTCTTCGCGCGAGAGGTTCGCTTTCACGTGTCAATTAATGATCATCCTCAACCTCCCCCCCCCCCCTCCTTTCCTCTCACGAGAGGGTTCAATCAATCATGATCCCAAAGGAGAAAGAAAGCCATCACTTTCTAAAATGGTTGTCATCGACTCAATGGCGTCTTCATGATGGAAGATAATACGTGCAACGAAAAGATCTACGACTCCCGTTCATTGGACATCGATTAACCTTTCTCACTTTGTCATAACTCCTATCCATGAGCATTCGTGTTTCTTTCCGTGTGCCCTCTTTCGGTCTCGGTCTAAGCGTGTCTCTTGGTTCTGGAAAGAAGGTCGATTTACAACTGTGTCGTTTGACAAAGGGGGGGGAAAAGGCTAAAAGTTAGTTGGATGGACTCTCATTGTTGGCACTTTCAAAAGGCATTCTATCTAGACAGGGAAAGAGGGGAGATAGCGATCGCGCAGACAAAAGACAGAAAAACCCACCTCAGCCAACACTCCCATTGCCAAACTCTGAGACACCTGATCCCCCATGGCCTTCTCCACGGCATCCTGCAAATGCCTCTTCGGATCCTGTTTCCCTACATGTCTCGTCTTCAACTGTTGACTCGTAAGACTTATTTCCTCTTGAACACTCTTAGTGTATGAAGAAGCAAGTGAAAGCATCTGTTTAACTGCCGTTTCGTTGCATTCTTTGTGTTGAGCGAAATCTTCGAGCTTGAGACCTTCAGTCCAGCCTCGCTTGTGGAGGTTCATCAGCATTCCTTGCTCTGCTTCAGACTTTCGGTAGTCGATGTTGATGCCTGATGTTAGAACGTTGTCCAAATGGGGATCGTCAGTAAATGAGACACTCGACACCACTCAAACAGAAGAACTAGCGCCTCCTGAAACTCACTGTAATACTGTCTATTCAGATTATGTATCAACGCCTGAATACTAGGCTTGTTCAAGTGTCCAACATTAGACGTCGTCTGTCGCGCTTCTTGGCCAGACATGATCGTATGCGGGTTAATCGTTCGGAAGGCGTCGATGACGACTTTACCACGGACGGATTGGATTGGATCGATCACGACCGCGACGGCTCGGGGATTCAGTTGTTCAAAGGACTGTACAAAGGGGGAGGGGGGGGGGGTCGGCGAACGGAGCGAAAGTAGGGGACAGTGTTGGGGGCGTTGTGTTAGAGGGTGAGTCAAAATGAGATGGTAAAAGGCGAGGAGTTTTATGAGGTCAGCGAAACCGTTCTTTGCCGTGGCAGAAGTGGCTTGGTGGGGTTTAGATCGCAACGGCGGCTCGCAGAAAAGTACCAAAACCAAGAAGACCAAACCGAAGAAGTACAAGAAGAAGTGTCGCGCCAACCCACCTGCTGAGTGTTCACATCCACATTACTCAACCAACAACCGAAACCGGGATGAGAATGATACCAACCAACGACCATTTCTGGTCTTCCCGTCTGCTTGAGCATGTCCAACATCTTGGTCTGGAAGACGTGGTCCACGGATTCAACGGTGACGGACGTTCCGGCTTGGGGCATGGCGAAGACGTCGACGCACTGCGAGCGAGCGAAGCGAGGGAAAGGCGTGGCATAGCGAGGAAGGCGAGAGAAGATGGCAAGCGAAGCAAGCAGGAGGGCAGGGGAAGGAGACAAATATAAGAACCATTAGCTGTTGTCAGGTTTTCTTTTCTTTAAGAACGAAAGGAAATCGAAATCCGATGGCAAGTGATGTATGTGGAAATGAAGCCGGCCGTCCGGCGGTACAGACGACACCATGAAGGTGATACGTGTCATGGATTGAAGGAAAGAGTGAGAGGAAGAGGAAAGACAGACGAGAGACGAAGAAAGAGAGAGAGGAGAAAAGCGCAAGGAAAATGGACTCCAGAACGGGTGGAATCGAGAAAGACCCCTGGAGGACGATATTTTTAAAAGCAAGAAGAGCAATCCCCGCGTTGTTCGCTTTGTCCTGCTTCTCGTTCTATTTTCTTTCTTTCGCACTTTTTCCGTTTGGTGTTTTCTCCTAGAGTCGACAACCCCCCTTCCCAGATAAGAGTAAGACCGACAAAAAAGAAAGACAAGACACTCACGCTAATGGTAGTAGCATCAATAAACTCTCCAAGCATAAGACCCATGACTTCGAGTGGGACACCCGCTCGACCGTGTTTCAACATCTTAAGGAGAGCGAGAGAGGAAATGTGGATCGTTTCGCCGCTGATGGGTGAGGTGAGGCGGGCCGGCGAGGAATGGGTGCGATGGAAGGCACGAACGAGGAGCGCGAGCGAGCGTGTAGATGTGTTCAAGAGAGGGTGGGCCAGCGAAGTCAAAAGATGGAGATGATGGTTGTGCGCGAAGACGGAAGGAAACCGACCGCGGATGCCGTCAAAGCAATGAAGAGAAAAGGGATGAAACGGTAAGAAGGAAGAGAGTGGCTATATTAGTGACTGTTTCGAGGTATCGAGGTATCAGGTGATGGAATTGGTTGACAGCCAGAGCTCTCTCTTTTCTCTTCTTCTGAGCCCAGTTAAGGTACAAAATAGAATCCAGCATAACAAGAGACAGCAGACGAAGAGGAAAAGGAAGAAGAACATTGACAGAAGAGACCCGGAGAAGAGCGGAAAAAGAAAGAAACAAAAGGAAAAAGGATGAGGAAACTCACTTGTCATTAACGATCGTCTCTCCCTGTTGCCCTCTACTGCCTGATTCACCACCACCCCCGGCAAGTAATGATTGGAGATCCATTGTTTTGTCTTTCCTTGTTCTTTTCTTTTCTTCGTTTTTATTCCTTGTCGCTTTCTTGCTTGATTCTTTATCTTTGTTTTCTTGGTTTTTGATCTCGTTGTAATTTCTTCGCTTCTCTGACGATTATTTTTTCAGATAAGAATAGGCTGATACGAAATGAATCGTTTAGAGGGTCACCTAGGATCTAACAATGATTACGATGATTTGAGAAAGGGCGGGTGGATAACGAACCTCAGAAGAAAACGAGAAGAACCAAGTACAAGTACAGGGAGAAATAAGTCTGTGGATGACGATAACGATCACACAGGATGGTGGATGGTCAATCGATCACGATGATCACCACGATTCGTGGCTGGTCGTCCGTTTTGCCCGTGACAAGTCGTTGTCGTCGTCAGCGTGGGGGGAGGGGGGGGGGGACAAGTGGGGGGAGGTGGGCGGATCAGCAGTCCCCTGGTCTACAAGTGCTTTACGTCATATGGGAACATATTTCGGATCCGATGCTAGCGCTGACGGTCCTGCGACTACAGCTGTCGGTATAACGGACATCTGCAAAATGCATCATGTCCGTCTGAGAAGCCCCCAGCGGAATCATGAAAGGTAGGTATCAAACTACAATACAGTCCAGCTTGTATAGGGAACGGTGGAATGATGGCTTCAGTCAATTCAACGAAAGACTGGCCAAATAAGACGTAGAATAGGCCACTGTGTGTCAGGTGTTAGTAGTACCATTAAGGCACACAATCAATCATTTGCATCGGAACCATCAGAAGCCAAAGAGACGAAACGAAACGCACATCAAAACCAAACAAAAAAAAGATGTCTACGTGAGCATCGCAAGAGATAGTCTATATTCCCTTCCTCTCGCATCTGTTCCCTTCCGAGCATCACCTCAGCATCAGTTATGCTGTTCTTCATCTCTTGTTTGCATTGATTTCTCCTGCCTGATCTTTGGATCCTTTACATTGAACTTGACCTCTTGACGAGGTCTCATCTTGATCGAAATGTACCAAACCGTGAAAAGGAAGACTGACCTGTGACATGCGTTACATCCTTTGTTTTTGTCTCCCTGGTCTTTTTTCCTGCTCTCCGTTTTCGAATTCCTTCTCTTCCTCCTTTCAAATATCGACATCGACATCGATCACGAAAACACATCGCGATGATCTCTCCGATGACTGTGTGGTGTTATCCCACCATCCATCATCTTAACGCTCTCAACGCACCTCTGACACATCCTTCTTACCCTCCGACATTAACACACACATATCCTCTTCCTCCCCGCCCTCGGCATAATAGTCCTAGTACCCCTTCCGCCTCTGTGCCGAGCATCAACCAAGGCTCCAAGACGAACAGCAGGTGAGCTCCCCCCCCCCCCTTTTCTCTTCCTTCGTTTCTCATACAGCGTTTGTGACCCTATCCAAGTACTTAACAGACTGTCTCCGTGTTTGCATCATTCTGCACATACTTTTCCTTTGAATCCCTCGATCGATTTAATTCGTCGGTCCATCTTAGCACTCCCGCCGAATTCCTCGAGAACGTCGTAGGCAAACAGGTCAAAGTCCGGATTGGGAGTGGGATTGATTATGAAGGTGAGTTGAGCCTGGTTAGCAGGGGTTGACGAGACGTTGGGCTTCTCAAAAATGGTCCTTCACAGCTGTTCAACCCGTAGAAAGCTCCATAGCAAACGGCAACTAACGATAGAACACGTCCTTCATTTGCTGGCTTCTGCTTCTCCTCCTCTTCTCCTGGTTTGTTCTACCTCTTCTCGCTGGAAACCGCCCTCCCCCCGGAACACTACCTCGCTGCGTGATGCGCTCACTAGGCAACCTCTCCTGTCTCGACGGCTACATGAACGTCGCCATGGAATCCACGAAAGAAGTCGTCGACGGTCAAGTCCGGGCTCAGTTCGGGGACGCTTTTATCAGGGGAAACAATGGTGAGTCGTGGCTGTGGTTGCGTGTGGCGGATAGCGGGTGGGATTTGGGCTTTGGGTTTATTGGATCGGAATGGGAAGAGATGAGGTGGTTCCTGGTGTTCGTCGCTGTCCCAGTCCCGGTCCCGGTCCTGGCCCCGAAGTCAGAGCCAGTCTGGAGCTGGAACCTTCACCCACATATCTACTTGGCCCAGTGGTTGTGCTACAGCTGGTACTAGTGTCAGGGTCATAATCTATGATCGTAAAGCTGAACATTTGTGTTATCCTTCCCCCCCCCCCCCACCCTCCCCTTTTCCTTATCCATGCCACCTTTCTCTCCAATCCTCACGACGCAATCCCATCCTTCTCGCTCTCTTTTTCTCGGTACAAATAGTTCTCTACATCTCCGCCATCGACGATATCTAATCCATGATTTCTGGGTCTGAGCAACGGGGCGAGAGCGGCTGAAGGAAGATAGGGAGGAAGGAATGGGAGAGGGGAGAGGGGATAGGGGAGAAGGGGTAACACGTTGACTTCGTGTCTTCTAACCAGTTCATTTGTTGTATCCATATGCATACTTCTTTTTTTTTTTATAACATATTTTTACATGTTAATCCTGGTTATCCTGAATGCTCGGTATGTGTCCGAAATAGAGCGAAGGAGATGAGGTGAAGGTTACATTGCCGGTAGCAGAACCTCCTTAGGAAGATAGACGGAAGAGACGTAACAAGACGACTACAGAAGATGGTCAACGTCGCTACATGGGGGAGGTTGGTATCTGGATCACGTGCCTTGATCAAGTATTCCCTCGATCTCCGTCGCCGCGTGCCCGGCAAGAGGGCAGGGTGTGGAGAGGGGGGGGGNNGGGGCAGGGTGTGGAGAGGGGGGGGGGATGGTGTGATTGGAGTCTGACTCGTTCGGTTAGAGCGATAAAGTGACATCGATAACCAACCCAGCGTCAATCCATTCATGGTTCTCGCATCTCGCATCGCATCGTATCGTATCGTACCACATAGCATCACATCATTTGGCATAGAATCAGGATTGTCCTCCTCTACAAAAACGGGCCTCGACAGAAGAAGATTGCCCACGAATACTCCTGAGACGATCGGATCAACTGAAACGAGAAACCAAGCGACTGAGATCAGCGTTATTCCTCCATCATGTCGACAGCAATTGCCTCTCATGCACCGGAACCGGTACGGACATCTCCAGTAGCTCCGGTAGCTTCCGCCAAACCGAAATCCGAAAAACCTTTAGCTTCCCTCTTTGCCGGAGCGACCGCTGGTGCTATTGAGGGGTTTGTTACATACCCGACCGAATTCGCGAAAACTCAGTTGCAGTTCGCAAGCTCCGGTGGCGCTGGGAAGAGAACAGTGATCGCTAGTGATGGTATGGGAGGAGTTGGGGCTGTGGATCCGAGTAAGGCGAAGAATGCGGTCAAGGTCAAGGTGAGTTCGAGAAAATGAACCAAAGGTGGAAGGACTCCAGATGAGAGGTGAGGTGATGAGAGGTACTGATCGAGACAATAATACGAAAAGATGCGTAAGGGTCGGGAATTCCAAGCGCCGGAGAGAAGAAGGCGGATCCAAGACGAAACGAAAACCATACCGGAAAGGGAAAACTGACCTCTTTATCAAACTCTATATATTTGCATTTTCCATTTTACTCGGAACCCTTCGCTTGTCGCTCTTCTTGCTCTACTCTCTGCTGACTCCGCTGCTTACTCCCTCCTCAATCTGGCCCTCTCCGCCCGCCTCCCAGCCTGCCGGCCCAATCAAAATCATCACCGACACCATCCACCAACGTGGTATCCGTGGCCTTTACGCAGGTTGCACCGCACTCGTTACGGGAAACGCGGTGAAAGCGGGTGTTAGGTTCTTAAGTTATGATCAGTATAAGACTTTGTTGAGGGATGATGAGGTGAGTGAGCGATGCCGAATCTGAGAGGCAACGAATGGCAGCGAGCGATGGGAAGGGGGTAGAGGGTTTGATTAGCTTTGCCCGTTCCTCAGACGACACATGGCGGAGCGAGAATACAGCGAAAGAAGAGCAAAAAAAATGGGAGTGAGCGGTTGAGGTGACTTAACTGCCGCGAGGATCGAATGTCGGGCACCCAGAGAGACGAAACGGCTAAGAAGGAAAAGGAAAGACAAGAAAAGGAAGGGAAAAAACAACAGCCCAATTAAAGATAGAATCACTCGACGTGCGTCGAGAAGAAGCGAACCCGACCATGACGCTGTATTGAGGGTTGTGTGCGTTGTCGTTGGTCAGAAGAAGTGGCCGAGAAAGAAGAACAGATGACAGTGTCTTATCTGGTAACAGAAGTCTGACTGTCAATCTTTCCCTACAAATCCTTGTCCCCTCCACCTCCCGCCGACCATCCACTCAACGACACCCGGAAATGACTTCTGGCTCCTGCAATCAGGGAAAACTCTCAGCTCCTCGTTCGCTTCTAGGTAAGTGTCTTCCCTTCCAACCTCATCATTGTTGAGAGCGATCCAATCTTTGGGATGATCGCTGGCACTGACATCTCCCCTGCCCTTCTTCCCACTTTCCCCTCTTGTCAAAACACACACACACACACACCCGGTCCTCGCCACGCGTGGTTCGTTCGCGCTCGCCAGCCGGTCTTGGAGCTGGTCTCACCGAAGCCGTCTTCGCCGTCACCCCCTCCGAAACAATCAAAACCAAATTAATCGAAGACTCCAAACGTGCTGTTCCGCGATACAATGGCATGCTTCAAGGGACTGCGGCAATTGTGAGAGAGGAAGGAATCGGAGGTATTTATAGGGGTTTGGTTCCGGTGGTAAGTGGGGCAACATCCGAGGTCCTTCTTTGGTATCTCCTGATGGGCCCGATACAGGGCCTCAGACCTCGCTGTCAATACGTTGCGTTGTACAACTAGGCTGATACTTGAACTTTCCCTCTCTTCTTCAATATCCAATCACCATGTCTCTGTTCTCGAACGTCCTCTACCCTCTTCCCTTAACGCTATCACATACGTCACCTCCTTCCCCTATTCGATGTCTACGGTCCCGCAGATGATGCGCCAAGGCGCCAACTCCGCCGTCCGATTCTCATCCTACTCCACCCTCAAGCAATTCGTTCAAGGTTCTTCTCGCCCCGGACAACAACTCCCCACGTTTGTTACTTTCGGAATTGGATCTCTTGCTGGGATTATCACGGTCTGTGAGTTGCGCGCACCCTGGAACTGCACAAGAAAAAAATCAGGCGATGTCGCTTTTTGCTGGATCACCACGGGGATACGATGAAGCTAGGGATGGATCGGAAAGATGCACGATCCCAACAAAAGTATCTGATATGCTGATCACTGTTCGATGTCCTGTCTGATATTAAAAACAAATCCAACAGATACTACGATGCCCCTTGAGTGAGTCCGAGTCATTTCATTTCGTTCAAAATGGGCAACTTATTTTCTCGTGCATTGTTGCTGACTGATCCTTTGCGCTACCTTCCCAACACTTCTTCTTTCCCGCTCCTTCTATCCGTTCCCCTCTCGCTCACTCGCCGAATGTCATTTTTTCTCAAAACCTCCCTCTCACTCTTTTGCTTCGCTTCGCCCGTTCGTACATCCAGCGTCATCAAAACCCGAATGCAATCTCTCCAAGCAAGAACACAATACCGAAACTCTCTTCACTGTGCCTACAGGATATTCACGGAGGAAGGTGTCACTCAGTTCTGGAAGGGAACGACGCCGAGGTTGGCGAGGTTGATTGTGAGTGTGGTCGAAGCGAGCGATATCGTTCCCCTCTTTGATGCCTAACTACGGACGGCAAGAACACACGAACAGACAAAGACAAAGACGTTTACAGTAGGGGCATTGACGCTGATGCTTTTCTTTCCTTTCCATCCATCCTCATCCGTTTTGGTAAAAAAAAAACCCCTCTTGGAAACGCATACCTATTACGCACACCCAATCAACTTAAATCAGATGAGCGGAGGTATCGTCTTCTCAGTTTACGAATCCGTATACCCATTGTTGGATAAAGTGTTCTAAGCATGACCGATACCGATACCCAAGTTCACATCGACCCCGAATCAAATCACGCTGGAGGATGAAAATACAATGCAAGGAGACAAGAGGAGGGGGTGTCCATACCACATCACATATATAGACAGATGGGACAGGGAATCGATGACAAGAGGGCCGTCAAACATGATACTAGAGGATGGGATGACGAGGGACGTCGCAGGAAAAAGGCGAAGAGGACAGGTGGAATCCATGACAATCGATTTCACTGAATGCTTCTTTAATTGACTGTTTTCTTGATTGATTGACTGATTGAACGACGTTGATTCGACTCCGTTGATGCAGTTGATTCAAGTTGATTGATTGTATTTTCACCCGAATTGATCGACGGCGGGTTAATTTAATGAGTGAATCATCGTCGATCGTGTTTCGTCTGACGTAATCGCGCCAGCCCTCCCTTCTCCATCACCACGCCCATCCCGTGCCCCGCCGCCCTCTGAAACCATGATCACTCATATACACTGTCCCCCCTCGCTCGATGAGGATGATTATGATCAACAAGATAGAACCATCCTAAACTACCTCACCTAGTCACAATGAAAGAACGTCTATCATCGACTGCAATTGTTTCGTCCAGATAGTCTATTATCTATCGACCTTGCAGTGGAACCCCATCTTTGATTCTTGTTATCTACAATAAGAAACCGAATCCAAAGGAAGCTGAGACTGAACCCATACAGAGCTCAGACCTTACGATACCAGACCGAGCCACGACTTTCTTCCTGATCACGACCATTTTTTAACGCTTTTATACCTCCACTTATTCCTGCTTGTAACAATTCTCACCAACACACACCGACACACTCGCATATTATCTTCGCCACTACAGCTGCTCGACGAAGCGGAAAAGAAATGGCCTCCTCTTCTCCCACCCCCGATCCCTCCGACTCTTCCTCCTCACGTCAATTCCCAACCAACCTCAAACTGCTCCTTATTGGAAACTCATCTGTTGGCAAATCGTCTCTTCTTCTCAGATTTACTGACGATGATTTCTTAGCGGATGAGGAAACGAGTGCTACTATTGGTGTGGATTTTAAGGTGAAGGCGTTGGAGGTTGAGGGGAGGAGATACAAGTTGTCGATATGGGTGAGTACGGGCTCAGCGAGGGGATTGTAGTCGGAGAGGCGAGGCCAAGAGGCTCGAATGCGGTGGTTGCACGCTATGCAGCAGACGACACGATATCACCGTTCTTTCGATCCATACATAGTCTACCGTGTGAAGCTAATCTATCTCTCCTCTCGCCGTTCCCCTTTACTCGTCCACCTTTTGTTTTTCAAACTATGACTGACTTCTGACGAGATTCGAACAGGACACGGCCGGCCAAGAACGTTTTCGGACTCTCACGTCGAGTTATTATCGGGGTGCTCAGGGCGTGATCCTTGGTGAGTTTCCGCAGCTTGCGAGGACCAATTCCCGGGCCCATTCAACACTTTTGTCGTCGATTTTATATTTAACGAACCGGGATGGGACGTGATAAGCTTGGCGTTGCACGATGAAAGAATCGAAAGTGGCCGGTATCTTGATTGGAATGAATTGATCGACGACTAACTGTTTCTCTCCGTGTCTTTTCGTTATCCCCATTTTGTCTACATCCTCCTCTGCTCGCCTCCCCCCAATGCCTCGCTCCTCTCTCACAGTCTACGACGTCTCCTCCCGACAATCATTTCAATCCCTCTCTGGCTGGTTTCGAGAACTCTCAAATTACTGCTCTCCCGAAGTCGCAAAGATGATCGTTGGGAACAAGGTTGACAAAGAGGCCCTTCCGGGTGGTGGAGGTGGCGGTGGAGGAAGACAAGTGCCAAGAAAAGAGGCGGAAGATTATGCGAAACGGATGGGATGTCAGTTTATAGGTGGGTCCGGAGTTCTCGCATTTTCTTCGTTGCTGCCTGTCCTTCTCTTTATGTTTCTCTTAGTCTTCTTGCATCTTCTCGGCTCTTTCTTTGATCTCATGTTCATCTTCTATCGGGGTGTCTCTTGAGAGGATGATCGGAATCATTTTGGGAACTTTTTCTATTATCTTGGCAATAATCTGCATCTCCGCCCATGTCGCTGACCTCTCAAGCCTTGCTCCTCATAATTATGGTCCCATCGATAGAATGCTCCGCAAAGACAAACGTCGGAGTCGTCGAGGCGTTCCAAGAGCTCGTCCAACAGGTGAGCAATCAATCAGCGCAAAAACAACCATTGATGGACCTTGCTTCCAACGACTAGACTAACCACCCCCATCCATATGTTTCTGTCCTTCCTGCTGGCCTGCGTACGCTCACCCCAGATAATCGACACACCCTCACTCTGGTCCACCGACAGTCGTCTTCGCCAACAACAGCCCGGGGGGTCTTCTTCAACGTCTGATATCCGAATCGTCCCGCAAGGTCAAGATCAAGATGGAATGCCCGGTGGATGGGGAAGCTCAGTGTCGAATTGTTCATGTTAATTCGGTATTCTCGCTGGTTTCATCGTCCCTTATTTTTGTTTACCTTTCTTGTTCTTTGTCCTTCCTCGAGTTGACTCCGATTCTCCACCACTGAGATCAAAGTGGTTGAGGTCAGAGACGGAGAGAAAGACATTGTATAGATATTCCGAATTGATAAATACTTTCCTTGATCTGGAAATAGAGTCCTACGTTGAGTCACCATTGTTGTAGATGCCATGGAGATAGATAGATGCTGTTCTGCATATTCTCAGTATACGGTGGATTTGAACACCGTTCCTAATTCATGATTCCTTTATGAAGTCTTTCCCAACTCCCGAAGGCGCAGTCCAAGTACCGTTCATCAAGTAAAGAGATGTGATTTCATATTCTGGGTTGTGGTCATGCTAAGCTACATATAAGAGGTGATATGATTGAATGTGACGTGGCGAGGGGAGGGAAGGCAGTAACACACTAATAGTTGACAGAAGTATAGAAGTATAGAAACAAACAAAGAGGATGAGAAGAACACGAAGAAGGAACTGCCAGCCGTACAACGGCATATAAACCAGCTATGACCCCCATAAAAATCCCGCCACCCAAGAGGCACCGTCGTACTATATCGCCTGTCGCCGGTACAGCCGCTTGCCGTTCCAGACGTCTAGATGTCCCATTCAGAAAATGGTACATCCGTGAGCTCGAAATCCATACTCCTTCGATCATTAGTAAGAAGTCTGGCCCATTCCAGGTAAAGTCGGGATGTATACGCGAGCACGTCCTCTTTTCGCCACATCTTCTGCGCCCACTCAAGGCCCGCTTTTGCGATCTTCTCGGCTTCCTCAAGATGACCAGGGTGAGTGTCGTCGCCCTCGAACTAATGAGACATCCAACGATATCGCCGGGTCAGCAATGACACGAGATCCGTCGATATTTGGTTCGCTTGCCGAAGAAGCAAAGCGAGAGGCACTCACAAATTGAAGAATATCGTACAAGTCCTTGAATCCCAGCGTAATAGGGACGTAGTGCTTCCAGGGTTGGATTCGATCCGTCCACCATTCGCCTGGGAAGTGTGAGGGGAACAACGGTGTCAGAGCGTGACTGAATTTTCTTCCCCACTCCGTTGCTTGATACTAACGGAAGATGGAGTTCTTGAACAAGACATTTCTAGACAGTAGGAGTTGTTGTGTTCGAGCGGACCAGCCATTTCCATCCCTGCACGGCACAAGAGAACCGGTTAGCTTCTTGGGACAACGCGCCAGAGAGACGGACAAAATAATCGAGGCTAACAGGTCAAGGAGGTAGCGATATTTCTGGAAATCCTTAGGTGTGATTCGTTGTGTGCTCCATTCGAATGTGTCTTGTATGTCGTCACATGTACCATCGGTGACCTCGCATTCTGATCCGGTTCGATTGGGTTTCACGAGATATTCAGCACGGTTTTCTCGTAGATTCCTTTTCCCTTCGTTTTCCACTCACGAAAGGCTTTACCCGTAAATTTAAGATCCATCCATTTCCTATTCAGCTCGGCTTGCTTGATCTTCAGATCCCCACCAGCCCGTCTCTTTCCCTCCTGCCAGTCAATCAGCTGAGTCTCATTTAAGCCATGATGGTTCGCCATGATGATCATCCTCGCCCGCTGAGTTTTTTTCCAGTCCCAATTTTTCCCATAATGAGCACCAGTGATGGTACCCCGCCAGAGTAGTTTGCCCTTTCGTTGACTCCAAGGCATAGAGTGCGGCACAGTCTTGGTGTCCATCCATTGTTCGGTCGGTGGAACCATGACATCCGAATAGATACTCGTTTTACTCAAAGACCACATCACGACCTCGTTTGGGTTTTCTGTCGTCGGTGGGTTCTTGCCGCCGGTCGTACCATGTAAATCCACATCCTCGGGATGATCACACATGTTTTGGCTTTCTTGGACGTTGGCAACAAAAGTCTTGGAGAGTGGGTCCGCTTTGATCACTTCTTTACTGAACTTGGATCGAACTTGATTAATCGGTGAACTCCACGGACAAGCCGCTTTGACGCCTCGGAAGCCTTCGTCTCGTTTGGCGTTGATTTGCCACCCTGTTCGGAATTCACCGCCAACAACAAAACCACTTCCAATCAGTTTGTGGCATGGCCACGGACGCTCAGCTACCTAGGCACTCACATTCACCACCGCTTGCCAATTCGATCATTTCCTCTCTCTGTCCATACGACCACAGGATTCGAGGCGCGTCGGACACACTCAACAGCGCCTTAACATCTGGAATCCACTTCTCCGCGCCATAATCCTTGAGGAGACTCAGATGTTGATCTAAGCGCTTTGTGTGAAGATCGCTCGGCTGGAAATGTGGGTTCGCTTTTGCTACACCATCTTTGATCTCAATGGCGAAATGGCCTGGACCGGATGGTTTGGCTTTTTGGATGAGTAGACGGAGATCCTTGGCGTGAATCGATGTGTAGGGACGAAGATCGCGGTTGATCTGGTCGTATTCGTCGGGGAGTTGGACGTTATTTTCCCTAACCCCAAAAAAACGATCCGAAGTCGGAAAAGGTTCATCGGGACATGAGTCAGCGAATGTCCAGACGCCGGTTAGATACTGAATAGAATCGTCACACACCTAACGAATTTCCACCAAGCTCCAAATCCCTTGGGCGGGTCAACACCATTCTTCTTTCGATACGCTATTGCTGCCTGCCTAAGCGTCTTGCTTTGTTTCTTCACCTTGGCCGCCCACTCTTTCTCGGCTTGCTCCGTCAGCCAAGTGATAGGATGAGGACCCGATCGACAAGTCGGGGTTAAGACCAGTCTACCTTGTTCAACGGTAAAGCATGGTTTATTCCGGTCTCTGGCATCAGAGTCTGGAAATACTTTCTGATGCTGCGGTTCTTCTTTGACCAACTCTTGCGCTTCAAGTTCTTCTTCCGAGTGACTGAGGAGGCCGTTGGTTCGGGTAGCGGCGCGATCGATTGAAACCGTAAGATCTAAAAGGTGCCGAGCGAGGGGGTGGCGAGTCATCGTGGAGAGAGGCGGGGGGGTCAAGGAGGGCATTCAGGCGTATTCAGCTTCTGTGATTGACCACCCTGTTTATTTTATAATTCACGAAGACACCGCGATCCAATGCAGAACGTCTTTTGTTTATGTTCTTCTTGTTGTTACACCGACTCACCTGTCCCATAACCAACCAAACCTCCTTTGTGCGGTCCCAACAGACTTATAAACAAAACTCCGCTCCCGAGGCAGAGCATGAGCAAAATCCCAAGAACGACGAGTCTTCTCAGAATAAATATCGGGCGCTGGTTCATTGCTGAATGTCGGCGAGCGTTCAGTCGGAGCTTGCCGTGTAAGTGGATTCGTTGAAGGCGGGAGGCGAATGTGTTTATCAGACGGATTACGGTGGACTAGTTGACGGAGGGGGGGAAAACGGCACGCGAGAAGGGAGACGCGTGAGTGTGGTGGCGAAGATTTCGGAGGCATGCGATCGCAATCCAAGAAGAAGGAGTACCGGGTATCGCGAAGTCGAGGCCGAAGCCAAGAACGACGCGTTCATAAAGAGAAGTTCGAGGAATGAAGGACAAAGTTGACCAGAGGACGGGAACGACAACGGGGAACCGCATCAGTCAATTAGATTGATCGGGAAAATTGAAGAGAGGAGGCACAATAAACAAAATGGACAAAACGGCCGACATAAAAGTGGAACAGAAAAGATAAGACGGCTCGACTTGACTTGATTGGTTTGCTCAAGGGTCTTCTTCACACATGTCTTGAAGAATCTCCAAATATTCCGTGAAGAAAAGCGATAGACGCCGAAGCAAGGTCGTCTAAGATCCGCGGTCCACCTTCCTCCTTTCCTGCCTCTAACTCATTCCACCATCGAAGGCGAGTATTCGAAGAGGTATCGTGGTAACTTCCTCAAGCTACCTCTCCGGTGAGACCACTAAAATATATTTTTACTGGTCGAATTTTACCACTATATTCTCTTCAAAATCCTTTCTCCTCTGCCTTTTCCCTTCCTCGCCACTGAAACGAAGCCCAGATAGCAAAACGAAATATTACCAAACCAGAAAGCAAAATGAAGGGCGGCGGCGATCGGACTGCAACGACATAGGGGAAGCAAAGCAATAAAGCAACAACTAAAGAAAGGTATCGAGGGACGCCATGATATCGAAAACCAAAAAAAAAAAAAAAAAAATGAAAGAGGATCCGGACGAGGGTGAAAAGTGGTGGAGGTCCAAAAGACTTACTGCGACACAACCAAGAACAACCAACCAACTATGAAAGAAGGATAACAACCGAATGGAAAACAAAGGATGGAGAAAGAACGAAAGAAAGAAACAAAAGCACTCACGGCTCGTGTGACCCCATATGCCGATCCCTGCATCATCGTCAACGTTCTCGACCCTCCTCCTCCTCCTCCTCCAAAAGACGCTAATGACGGCAAAGACCCCGTCGAAGGTGATCCGGACGGCGACCCGGAAGTGAGACCGGTCAACCCGGTCAAAGAGGGTGAAGGCGTCATAGTGGAGCCCTGAGAAGTCGAGGAGGGGAAGTACGGATTTGTGTGTGTCGTTTGCGATGGTGAGGACGAGGGAGGAGGAGGAGATTTACGAGGCGTGGAGGACGTGAATGATGTGGAGGATGAGAACATGGTGGGTGTATGAAGCGCAAGGAGTAAGGAGTGCGTGGCGGGGTTTGAGGTCAGAGGTGAGAAGTAAGAGGTGAGGAGCCAGAGGTCAGGTCAGCGGTGCCGACGCTTGACATCCACCTCGAGAAGAAGCCTGTTGTTCGAATCGCAGTATGATGGGGAAGCGTCGGGGGGGGGGGGGGGGGG
>JANGFI010001746.1:0-27166 GCA_025758705.1 Goffeauzyma gilvescens
GTTTTGGGGGGGGGGGGGAGGGAAGGGGTGTCAGGCGATCGAGGGCACATATAAGTTAAATCAGGTCAGGCCACTGATATTGAAAGCAAAGCATCGTATTCGAAAGCGACAATCCAGTCAACTTTTGCCATGTACTGTCTAGTCGCGTGGCCATCATGACCTCCTCCAAACTACCGCCAGGGTTTTTGCTACCTTTCCTCGGCCCGGTCTCATCGTTGCGAAATGTGCGCCCGCAGCTCCCGCAAATATTGAGGAACCTAGCGAGTCGACGACAGTATCATGCCCAGGCGACCCTTCCGCACTCAGAAACCTCCTCGTCGCAGCCGTCGTCTTCACGGACGGATACGCAGCATGGAGGCTCGCAATCCACCACCCGCAACGCATCGAGGCGCGGAGAGGACTTCCCCTTCCCGACCAAGAAAAACCCTTCCCCCTATGAGGTGATGCATCTTGCGCACACGGCTTCTGCGGCGGAAATCAAGAAGCGGTATTACCGCCTGGCTTTTCTGTATCATCCCGATTCCTCCGATCATTCTTCTGCCTCCGAACACTTTGCTATCCTCAACAAAGCGTACAAATTGTTATCCCACGAATCTTCAAGATCGCTTTACAATCGAACAGGAATCGGATGGACCCCTGGATCTGATTCAGCGTCTCCTTCTAGCAGTTCAACCGGTGGCTTTGGATGGAATGACGAAGCCATGCGCCGTGAGGCACGATATAGAGGCGCACATCAACGACAATCCACTGCCGGCAATTATGGTCAGACTGGTTGGGGAGGCGCTGAAAGAGGTGGATACCAGTATACGTCGGCGAGGTGGGGCCACGGACCTCAATTTTACGATGCGAGTGGTCTTGGAGAACAGCCACTAGGGACGGGAGCACCGAAATATATGAGTAACCAGAGGTTCCTGGGAACGGTATTTGTGCTGGTGAGTTTCTGCGGTCTGCCCTCCACTCCATGAAACAGACAACCATTGCTAAAGACCCCCTTCCTTGCAGAGCTTGCTCGTCGGATTCGTCCAGTTCAACCGAGCAGTCTCTGCAACGGATGTTGCCCGCGATCTATCCAATAAGAAGCATAACAAGTGGGTGCTACCTTCTCTTCGACTCTGCTGCGCATACTAACACCCTGCTCGTTGTTCCCCTGCCTCAGCGCATCACAATCTCTCGCTGAGGCGAAGCGTGAAGCCGCGATGTTTGGGCAAGAACGCCGCGAACAAATACGTAGGGTGGTAAGAGGTATGGAAGTCGAGCGGGAATACGAGCGTTTGTCAATGGAGGCCAAGGCAAATGGGAATGACAGAGCCGACAGTGAACATCGCAGGGTTGATCGAGGGCATTGTGAACCCCAGGAACAGCTTGGGTCGTGAACGAGTCCCTGTTGTATTTTTAGGTTGTATTATGTCTATCCTCCCTCTGATTAACGATCATCTGATAAACGATCAAACTTGAGCCATCGAAGTGCTTCACACGTGAGACGGGTAATCGTGCGGTCAACCTATGGAGCTCGAAATGTACTACTTTCATGACTACAATGGGTATCTATCGATCCCTCCTCCTTTCCTATCCTCGCCCGCGGACTTGGGTCTGGAGTTGCATAAACCATCCACCTCTATCTCTTGCCTTCGTGATGGGATTCTCTTGTATGAACCAGGGTCGACGTTGGGGATTTACGCTACACATTTGTGCCTTGATTCGAAAGATAATACGCTTCGCTACTTATTACAGATTTGTGAGCGAGCATATGGCTCACGCTCTCTTAGCCGTGTGTTCTGCTCTTAAATAATAATCAGTGCGGTTTCGTTTGGTTCTGCTGCGGAAGTCAGCGTCCCACTCCTGTTCATGCGAGTCGGCCAAGGTTTTATGCGAAGAAGGGAACGCTCTGTCCTTTCTGCCGACGGGGGGTATGGGCACCCTGTATCTCCCTGTTGTAGTGTTTTGTGCTGTTCGCGCAGTTCTGCACGTTTCTGCATACCAAGCTCCTCTGTGTTATCTTATGGTTGTCCCTGCCACACTCACTGGCAGTCCTGTATTGTGCCCGCGGGGTGCTGTGGTGCGGTCTTCTCCAAGATGGTTATTTCCTCAGCGCCGTGTCATGTGGTTCCGTGCGGTTCTGCTCGTTTGGGCGTGCAATCTTGTGTTTCCTTTGGGGTGCACACCTGTTTGAGCAGATACTGCTGCGTTTTTGTTTCAGCGTGCGGATCCACGTGTGTGCTTGTTGGTGCTCGCTTATGTCAATTTGATTGGTTTCTGTCGTGTTGTTTGTTTTCGTTTCGATTTGGGCACTGTATATTTGGTGCGGAAAAGCTTTGTTGTCAGTTGCTCCGTAACAGCAAAGTGTAATTGATTATGCCGGCAATTTCTTTCCTGCAGTTTCATTCAGAGACTGGGATACATCGCGTGCTTGGCAGATATGGTTTGCCAAAGGTGATCTAGACATCAACATGGTTTCTTGGCGCAGTTGGCTAGCGCGTATGCTTAACATTGGCTTCTTTCGGGCTTAACGTTTAGCGCATAAGGTCGGCGGTTCGACCCCGCCAGAAATCATCTTCTTTTTGACCTTTTTGCGTCCTGAAACACAGATTTGAGTTTGATTTTTGATTTTTGTTGTATTTTTCTTTTCTTTTCCCAAGCGTCGCCGTGCGTCTTGCATTGACAGATATACAGAAGTCCACGGGCGTGGTTTATTACATTACCTTGTGCTTGTAGCAATGAGGTCCTGCGTTTGTGGCTTTTCTGCGTCTTTTTACACCGATTTTACATGATTGAGTTTGATTCTTGTATTTCTTATTTTTGTTGATTTTTTCTTTCCTTTTTAAAATTGTAGCCTTGCGTCTTGCTTGAACAGATACTCTGAGGTCTCCAGGCGTAGCCTGTTATAATACCTCCAGCATGTGGCAAAGTGGTCCTGAGTTGGTTTTTGGCCCTTTTCCTGTGGATCCCAGCAGAAGACATCACATTTTGTGAGTTTTCGTCTGGGTTTTACCGATTGGTTAGCCGCCGGTACGTTTCGATGGGGTGAAAAGGTTCCTAGGCATGCCGCGTCACCGTAACTCGATACTATACTGCCGTGTCGGGGTCTTCTTCCTGGTGGTACTAGTGCTGTCGCCTTCATCTGCAGGTGATATAGCGTCTGAATCAAGAACTACTTCGCCAGGACCAATAATTCCGGCAGGAATCTTCCAAGATAAACAGCTTATGACATGCGAAGCGGGCATACTCACCATCAGATGTCTATCTCGGGATTCTGTCCTCGATTAGTCCCATCGAGCATTTGTGCTGGTGTTTACATTCGAAAGTACCCATGCGCGAACTTGGGCTCGATTCGAATACTCGAGCCGACTCGCGGATCTTCGACAGCCGCCACTCCTCCCTTTGCGCTTCAGTCGCGCTGCCCTGTTAATTAATGGGATGATCCGCGGCGCGGATGGGCTCATGTTTAACGGACGTCGGACGCATTCAAAAGGGACGCGACTGGACAAGAGGAACAGATAATGAACCCCACGCGTTGATCGAATGACGATAACTATCAGCCACGAGCCCTGATTTGAAGTGCAATAGAAGAACACGGACCATGGACCTGGAAGTGTCGAACTGCCGTACTCTATCATAATCTGAAAATGAAAGACACGAACCAGACCCACACCACCTTACCAGGATAGACCCGTGTTTCTTTTTGAGGTGAATCCCTTAGCCGTCACGCAGTCGATACATCCATACGGTCCTTCGGTCGTCCCATCCCTCCCAATTCGCGTACGAAACGTTCTCATGGAGCGCAAAAGTCGTAGCTCTCGCGCTATCATCACCCTGCAATCGCCCGAATATTCGTCGGAGATCGCTGGATATCCTCACTGCTGAGCCCGCCGTACAGGAGTGGTCATCTCATACGGTAGTCACCGGTTGGCTTTCCAAGAATTCACAGCATACATTTGCAGGCAACTACTTGCGACGCGCGAATGTTTGAATCGCCTCCTTCTCAGTCCTCTCCGACGTTTTCCTCCCTTGCTGCTCATCGTAACCATCGCATTCGACCCACTCGCCCATACCATCATGTCCTCCTCCAAAGTCCTGGCCTCTGCCTCTCCAGCGAAACCATCCAAGAGCGGAAGAAACGCAAACGAATACTCATCAACTACAACATCGCAGCCCCCCTTCCATGTGCATTCATACAATGCGGAATCAGAACCACCAACAGGACTCATGAAACCGTCGTGGCTAAGAGTAGGGGGACTAGATGGCTCCATGGCTAGCGGCAGTGGTAGTTTGAGCAAGAAGCGAAAGAGAGTGGAGGATCTTAAGCTGGGAAATAGCTTGATTCCCGTTGTTGACAATAATGCAGGTGGGAGGTCCAAGCATAGATACGAGGATCCGAACCGGGCAACTGACAGGCAAAATACGGCGGAGTCAGAATCTACCCTGGATAACGGCGTGCACGAATACTCGGATTTCCCGAACAAGCACACCGGCGTATGCCACCAGAGCAAGCCATTCCCGGACAGGGACATGGGTAGCAGCAGTCATGTGTCGAGTCTGGCGACCAAAATCCTCGCCAAAGCTCACTCGCTTGACGGCAGCGGTGGAGATGGCGGAGGGAGCGGTACGGCGACGCGAGACCAGGACGCCATGACTATCATCGAGTCCCTCGAGTTAGGTCCCAAAGATCACGGTCACGGTAGCGCGGAATGGAACACGGTCGAGCCGAACAGTGGGATCAGATTACGTTCCCGCACGCTTGAACATGAGGTCGTGCAGGCACATCTATCGCAGAGGTATTATCTTCCACCGAGTTTACTGTATTCTGTGATGAGACTCTCGAGGGACCGACAGACGTTTGAGATCCCCGTCGAGGGAGATTGGGTGACTATCGCTGTTGTGTGCCATGTCAAGAGTGATGGGCTGACCAAGGGTAGATTAGAGAAACAAGCGGAAGAACGCAGGAATGAACCCGCGGATACCAAAGAATTCGATCCAAATGCCCGCCCACCACCTCCACCTCGAGGCCGAGTGTTTTATAACGGCACACAGACATCGAATCAACCTATGGAAAACCACGGAGGCTCCAAACATTTCGCATCCATCAAGCTCTGCGCTCTCCCTTCTCGTTCCAAGAATGGCGCAATAGAACAGGCAGGCGGGGACGCGATGTTGAATCTGATGCTTTTTGCCGCAGATGGTGAAGTCAAGGACCCTGTGACGGGTCAGACGGTGTATCGAGGGGGAAGTGGAGGTGCCTATGAAAAGTATTGGAAGTTGACGGTGGGAACAGTGGTGGGATTGGTCAGTCCGAAACTGATGAAACCGTATGGGGTGAGTCCAAACTCAGTCGCTCATGAGGTTTTCGCTGCGACGTACCCGAAGCTAACCTTCTTCCATCGGGTGACAGGGCGCCAAGGGCTCAACTCCTCATCCTCTATCCCAACCGATTGGGATCACCCCGAACTCGGATCGTGATCTCTTCGTCATTGGTCACTCCATGGATCTAACATACTGCACCGCGACGAAAAAGGACGGCGAGAGGTGTCACAATTGGGTGGATAAACGGATCAACAAGGTTTGCGAGTTTCATCTGCAAGGCGCTGTCCAGCGGTCAAGAGGTGGCAGGGCAGAGTTTGCTATAAGGTAAGTCAGCGACGGACGGCAGCCGATTGACTTTTTCTCGTCGTGTGTCTATAGGGGCTTTGCTGAATCTGTGAGACATCTCATATGTATCTTTCCCACATCGTGTTTTTTTTTTCTTTTTCACCCTACAGCACCAGTAGCATGGCTCTCAGCAGTCAATCCGGCTATGGCGGTCGACCCGGATCAGGACCTGCCTCTACCTCTGCAGGCTCCAGCGGTGGCAGGTACGGTCAATCCTTTCAGGCTCCTGGCGCGTCTCAAACCAAGTTCGGCCTGAAACCTTCTGGCCCTACGAACATCGTGCGAGACTGGCAGAATGATGGAGGTGGTCAGATGTACGTCGTCGGTGGCAAGGCGTTCCACAGTGATGGCCGTCCACGCAAGTTTGATGACGAGTTTGTGGGTGAAAAGCTCGGGCGAGAGAGAACGAGGAAGATGGTCAAGCAAAGAGAGGCAGTAGCGATGGAGAAAGAGTTGGAAAAGTTTTTGGATCGTGATCGAATGGGAGAGACGACAGGTGGAAAGTATCTCCGAGCGGCGTTAGGAAAAGACCTAGGAATATCACTATCAGGCGAGACCAAAAACCCGAAGGAGCGAGTCAAGGGACCGTTCCACGCTGATGCGCTCAAGAAGATCGGATTCGATCCAAGACAGTTGTCTATCAGTCAATCGGCAGATCCGAACAGGGAGAAAGATCGGCAAAACACCATTTCGAGCCTGAGGACAAGAACGGCCGCACCCAAGCTGGGACCGATGCCAGGGAAACCAAAGTCTCTGACAAGCGTGTCTGCCCCAGCTCAAGTCGCAGAAGGAGAGCACTTGATCGACTTGAGTGATTCAGATTGATGACACGGGGGGAGGGGTTGGATGTTCCTTCCGTGGATGCCTCATGTTGGTCCTATCTAATGAGTCTTTTACATTTGAATTGACATTACACATACATGATCGTCCGATGTTCGGCAAGTGATTGGCGGACATGATCGTCTGGCTATGTGTGATTGCATGCATCCGCAACATTGATACGTGTTTTCCTTGAGGTAAGGAAGAGACACAGCGACCAAGGTTTCAAACATGACCTGGTCGATCGATATTAACCTTGTCTACCGCATCCTTTCACTTTCAGCCGCCCTGGGGCATCGCAAGCCGGACACATTTCCTGTTAAATAGTATGTAAGAGGGGGGTAAAGGGGGGGGGCAATATGTATGTATGTATAGCCCGGCATCCCCAAGTACAGTACCGGACGGACGTTCCTTCTCACCTGTGCGAGGGCGATTGGGGGGTGGTGGTGGACCATCGCGGTTCTATAAACGGGAACAGGGGGAAGCTTCCCTGCGTGCTTGCAGGGGGTCCGTGCGGCAAAGGCAAAGGCAAAGGCAAAGGGGGAGAGCCAGGGGGAAAAAGCGTGATTGACTGCGCGAATTTTGTTTCAAGCTGTCGCTCTGTTTTGACCCGCCTGGCCTCGCCTGTCCTGTCCAGCCTCTCGAAAGGGAGGGGGGGAGGGGGGAGGGAGGGCAGTGGGGGCACTGGGGAGTTTCCCCTTGGATTATTTGAGAGAGGACGAACCCGAAGCATGGGCATGCATGCATGAGATTGTCTGATTGATTGATTGATTGATTGATTGTCTGATGGGATTGGAATGGGATGGGATGGGATGTCGTCGTAGATAGGGTAGACTGAACTGCAGAGATAGCAATAGAATAGAGCAGCTAGTGATATCATATCAATACAGTAGTGGTGATACATTCTCCCGTTTCCTCTTGGTTCATTCCTTCAACTGATACTAGAAACACGAAGTCATCCTTGGCTCTTTTCTATTTGGGTCCTTTCCTTTTCTTTTTTGGTTGGAACGAAACGGGGCACATTTTTCTGGGTTTAAGGCTTTCAAGAATCACATCAAAAGGTTCATCATCAGCGACCGACGTTAAGTTTCCCGTCAAGTACACTAAATCACCTCAACGAGCACGACGATCACCACGATCACCACCTACTAGAACCAGTCACTCTCCGCTACTCAGACAGGCCAAAGGAAATCGCAGACGGAAACGGAAACCATCATAAACCTAAAGTTATCGCGACAGCCCCCTCCCCCCTTCTTCCTTCCCAACCTCCTTGTCCGAAATTTCAGACCTCTTTTCCACTCTTCCTCGGCAGCGTCTTACGAATCGAAGCAAGCGACCGAGCATTTCGGACTGCGCAGCCTTCATATTCAGAGACGAATACGCAGAAAAAGGGATAGAAAAGGACGAAGCAAAGTCATCAGACTCGGATATATACCCCCTTTTATCTGCGTTTCGTGGTCCCTTTTTCTTGTGCGCTTCCTTTAGATCTCCTTTCTATCTCCTTTAGGTCTTTGGGACTTCTTGGGTTCTCGGCTTCTGGCTTTGAGGGGTTACTTCTCTTTGGAATCAAACTCGACTCGGACTTGAAATCCTCGATTAATTGATCCATTCATTCATTCGGATCCAAATCGGCGTAATTTGACACCACATCCGACATCGGCACAAATACAATACACACAACTACTCAAAAGACCCGATATTCGAGCGAAAACTATAACCACAACCACCTACAAACACGAATAACATTTCACTCTTTCATCTTTGACAAACTCATCAAAGGCATACAAACGAAACAAAACCAAAACCAAAACCAAAACTTCAAACCAGCATCATGGCAACAATGGACTGGATGGAAGATCTCGACGACGGCTTCCAAGCGGAGCAGTATGGTCTCCCCTCTCTCTCTGTTTCGGCGTCTGCATCCGTATCAGCTTCTGCATCGGCATCGGCTTCAGCGTCCAGTGTGGATTCGGATTCACCATTCGACGGGAATGGGATGGAGATGTCCCTGGAGATGGAGATGGAGATGGAGGGGAGTGAATGTGGGGGTGAGAAGTCGAGGCTAGATACTCCTAACAGTGAGAACGATAACGGCAATGAGAAAGGGAACCAAACCTACGTTCAGAGAAAAGCTCAAAGTCTGGAAGAAGATGAAATCATCCCTCTTTACCGATTTGGAACCGAGGACGACGACTCGATGTACGTCGACCCAATCCGATCTCAAGGTCAACGCCACGACCAATTTCAGGCCGGTAACGATTTCCAATTCACATTCGGTTCTCTTCCCCACACTAGCAACATGAACCCCTTGCACCCTCACCCACATCAACACGCTATGGATGGTTTCCCGCCGCCACATCACCCACATGCCGCACACGCACCTCACTTCTTAGGCCCCCGCTCTTTGCCATCGTCATCCCATCTATCACATGTGCCTGGATCAGGAACGGGGACCGCTCTGTTCACCGGTGGTGCGATTCAAGGTGGGTTGAGGAGTTTAACTGGGATTGGGTCTGAACAGCGTGTGTCGCCCATGCACATGAATATGACACCTATGCCCTTACCCGGTGGGCCGATGCAAGTACCGATCATGTTCCAACCCGATCAGAACCTTCTCTCTCCCGCTCCCGGCGTTTTCCCACCTACCACCGCAACCGAGGCGACTCCTCAGGTTGCAGGCAACGTCAAGTCCGAGCCTGAGGTCGAGTCGGACGCAGCACGACCGAAGAAAAGAGCAAGAGAAGACTCGCAGAAGAAATCGACTACTAAGAAACGTTCGGTTTCCGTGTCCACATCGGCGTCGGCATCTACACCTGCGTTCACCGAGAACACTCCCGCGTCAGGATCCGATGACTTGACGGCTGAAATGACCTCGATCGAAGGGAATGAGCATCGCGCTCAGAGCAATGAGAGTGCCGAGTCTCCTGCCTCATCTACATCTGGTCCTGCCGCTGTTTCCGTCGACACCGCAGCAGCTACAGCGGACGGAAGCGCAGAGGAAGACGCGCCGGAAACTCCGGCCGACGCCCCACCGAAGAAGAAATCGTTCAAGCCGTGGAACACTTCTCCGGCCTCTTCTCACCTTCCTTCAGGATCAGCTTGCATCAACCCAATCACCGGCGAAGTGGAGCTTCCCGACCTTCACAACCTGACCAAAGAGGAGATCCGAAAGGTGAAGAACCGAGCTTCAGCTCAACGATCTCGCACGAGGAAAAGTGAACAGGCCGTCACGCTCAGAGAGGAGAATTCAAAATTGCGTCATCAGATCGAATGCCTTACCGCGAGGATTGAAGGTAGAGAACCGAACCCTGACGCTGTGAACGCTCTGGCTCTTGCTGCACGAGAAGAGCTGGATCACGATGAAGAGAAAGATGCGCTGAGGAGTATGATTGACGCCTTGAGAACCGAGGTCTTCCGAGAGAGACAGGCTAGGGAAGCAGCTGAGGCCGAAGTGTGCAATCTTCGAGCGAGGTTTCACGCCGGCACAGGTCCAGGTCCAGTATCAGGTCCAGTGCAGGGTCTACACGACGGCATGCCAAGTCCGGCTCGATCGGTAGAGGATATGCTCGTAGCCACAGCGGTTCCGTTCGAAGACGACAACGACGAATTGATGTTGAAGACTACTCCTCCCGCCCAGAATGGTTTTCAGCCGTCCATCGAGGTCGCCGAACGAGGTGAAGTCGGGAATATCCACCAGATCAAGCAGCGAAAGGACAACAAGACCGCAGCCTTCAAGACCGCCAAGGACGGAAAAGGCGTCCTCATGATGGTCGTCCTGTTTTCCTTTGCTCTGTTCTCTATCCCACCTCATCTTCGATCATCGGCATACTCGACTGCGTTCCAACTGCCCATCACGAGTTCCGCCGAATCGCATTCCGCCATGATGGCTAAACTTTTGCCTTTCGATGATGTCGCCATGTCCAACATGAACGACTCAGCAAACAACGTCTCTCACGTCGATTCGACCAATCATGACGACGAAGATAACACTGAAGAGTCTTCTCGTGCGAATGCCAATAAAGACCTCGTCCCCAAGTCTTCCCGAAAGGAGGCCATGAAAGGTCTCAAGAGCGTCTCATTCACCCTTCTTCGACCAATCACTGGGACATCTTCCGATACATCCCTGCCAACAATTGACGAGAACGGCAACTCTGAGGATGTCGAAAACGTTCTGGAAAAATGGTTGGGACTCAGCTTGACTGACAGAGATGCGTCGTCTTCTGGTTCCGATCCAGCCATCCCTGGCGGGTGGGTGGTTATCGACTCTCTCAAGACGAACAGCAGATTCGAAGGAATGGCATCGATATCCGAACATGCAACCACACCGCACCGGGATTCCGTGACTGCCTGGCACGGCGGTGAGATCGAACCAATGGACTTGGACAATGAATTGCTCAGCATGTCCACTCTGTTCAACGACGACTCCAAACCGGACGACCTCGCTTTACCGTTCGAGCCCGATCAGCGCCGACCTCCCTATGGACCATCACCGACGTTAGCACCACAGATTCTCGAAGATCCACTAGTTGAAGATCAGTCTCATTCTTCTCGAGAGGTCCGAAGCTCTTCAGTCCCGCCCTTCATTGGCCAAGAACCCCCTCTTACTGCCACTTCAGCAGCTCGACGACGACAGTCTGTCTCCAACCCAGCAGCCGCTCCTGACATCACGAAACCATCGCTTCCGTCTTCTTCTGCTGCTCTTATGGCTCTCGGCAAATCACCCGCCGAAAGATTCATGAAGCTTGAGCTCGAGATGGACATCGAAGTCGAATTCACCTGCAAAGGGCTCCGACGACGCAGTCCTCAACAGTCGAATCAAGATGGTATGAGCGTCGTAGGAAGAGAGGAGGTCGGAAGGTTGTTGCAGGGCACCGTGCTGAGCATTGGTGATGGGAAACAAGGAGCACCAGGTCTGATGGGTCTTGGATTGGGATTGGGAGTCTGAGCCGGGGTTTAACAATTGGAAGCGAGAAGGGGGATGAGAACACAAAAAAAACTGCTATTCAGTATCAACATCAAAAAGATCGCTTAAGTCGATCACTCTTTTAGATGGAAAGTTGGATGGGGGAACACAAAACACCCAAAAAAAAGAACAGATAGCGTAGAAGGAGTTGTATGCACTAGTGACGTAGATATTTGAGTTGGATTGTAAAGCCACGCAAGCATGAATGCATGAGTGTTATATGGAGAAATACCAAACTGAACATTCTTGATATGTTGTCAAATCCACCTCAATTGGCTTAGGATTCTTTCACTGCGCCCGATTCCCAACATCGCGGCCTCTTCATCAATTACCAACAGGCTCGTCAAAGACCATGACTGTTTGTCTTGCTCGGTAATTTCCAACAATCGCTGGCTTGCTGACTCCAATCTTGGGCGCTCCTTTTGAAATCCCCAGTCTGTCAATCGGTATGCTCTGATGAACCATCATGCATGTATGAATAAGGCCTTCATACTCTATCACAGACGAAATCTTTCACACATAGTCTATTCTGCCATGATTCTATCTCAGTATATCGTGCTGTGGGCGCATTCTACCTCAATTCGTTGCGTCCCAACGCTCTACATGCTGTTCCCTTGCCCGATCTGAGCCTTCTACCTGGTTTCAATGTCCTGTGGTGATCATAACGATCATCATGAGACTGTGCCGAATAGGGATGGAGTTCTGGCTGTTTACGTTGCGTGTATGCTTCAGTGATGAGTAAGGTGCGGTCCAAGCGATTGGGTCATTGTTTTGTTGGAGACGACTAAGCTCGACCTCGCTTTGCGATCTGAGCAGCTGATTGGTTGCACAGCTCGGGATTGGCGTCGGAAATCAGGCGAGGGGCTGTATTGCTGTAAAAGAATTGTGTGTGACGACTGAACAGCGCAGTCGCCCATTAATAGGAACAAACTTGCTCATTGCCTCGGTGTCAAGCCGGTCGTACGTTATTCATGAGTGTGTCGAGGCGCATTGTAGTCCTTGTCGGAGAATGATGCTTCATATTCGTTTGCTGTTACGGACTGCGGCCTTCACTGCGACACCTTTACCGCCTTCGTTTCGTCTGCAGCTCCGGCTGTCTCCCCAATGGCTGCCTTTTCACCCATATTCGAGTTCCGCATAGCCTCTCTGACCGCCCTCATCTCTTCCTCCTCCGCCAACCTCTCTTCGTCGTCGTCGTCCTCTGGGGCATCGTAATTCGGGTTGTACATCAGCATATCGTCTGTTGCGTTTTCCTTGCGTTGTCTTCGCTCCTCGGCTTCATCTCGGAGTTCTTGTTGGATGGTTTCCTGCATTTCCATTACGTCTTTTGCGGTGTCACAGGTTCGATAGCGCTTGATGTAGTCACTACGTTCGAGGCAGAAAAAAACAGCCCCAAGTAGGTGGTTAGCAGACGGACGTCAGGCTTGATGAGGAGAGAAGCTCACCCATTCATCTCAAGGAACGAATGGCCCCATGAGAACTTGGACAGCATGATCTCTCCCCAGCTGTCAAATCCAGTCAAATAGAATGCAGCGGCTAACGCTTCTACGCAGTTCAATCTCCAAGGCTTTCCATAATTGACCGGATTTGTCGCAACCAAGAATGGCACTGTTAGAGGATAGCAAGAAAAGCCGAAAATGTAAGCAACCATCTCAGAAGCCCGCAATCGTAATGAAGAAGCACTCACGCAATCGCTCATTCGGTGAACGAATCTTGTGGAACGGTACCTCGTCCAACCTCGCCCAGGAACATTCCACGACAGCAAGACCGTTGGTTGCGACGATCTCTCTATCACTCATTGAGATAGGAACTTTGCCTTTCGGAGTGATTGAGATTCCTCGGAATTTTTGGCCGACTTTCATATCTATGATCAGTCCAAATCGGGCCAGCTTCTTGCCCGAACATCGTTTGGGGTCGCAGTGGTTGAAGTCCCACATTGCGACCGGAACATCTATCTTGACTGGCTCCTCTTCCTCTTCCTCTTCCTCGTCCTCTTCCTCTTCCTCTTCATCTTCGTTTTCGGAATCATCTTCATCCTCTTCAGAGTCATCTAAGAGACAAATAATTAGTCGTCCAGCCGGTGGATCCTCATGAAGCCGGGTCGGGCTCACCTTCATCCCCACTTCCACTCCCATCCTCCTCTTCGCTGTCATCATCATCACTTTCCTCGTCCGAATCTTCTTCATCTCCCTCTTCCTCTTCAGCTGCACGTTTGCTCCATTTCTTTCCTCCGGTCGAAGGATCCGGAGCAGATCGTCCGCCTTGACCAGAAGGTCTAGAGGTGGTAGCGGCGCTGGTGCTGGACGGTAGTTGGGCTTCAGCGGGACCAGTCGGTCTCGCTCGGAAGTTTCGAGTTCTCGCTTGTTTACCCATCTTTTGGCGAGTGAAAGAATGGTGGTTGTTGGATTTTGCGGGGATGAAGCACGGGTGAGATGTTCAATGATCGCTGCCAAGAATATTGATTAGTGAAACCTGATATATATCCCAAGATGAATGATTGATTGTCAGAACGAGTGACTCTCGTAGTTCTTTGATGGTGAACCCCCGTCCAAAGATGCCCCGAATCCGAAATAATTGAGAGGTGGCGCGTATCTTTTCACGTGGAGGCGGTGATTGAAAGGGGATGTCCAACTTCTATATCCTGGTTAGATGACAATCCACATTTAATAAAATAGACAAGCATAGATCATGATAATTGTAAGATCATGCCCAGCTACGAGAACGAGGAGACTGCGAGATTTTTCACTCGGTCACGATCAAGTCAGCAAGCTGACGACGACCGGCGCGAGTACTTTGAGAGTCACAAGGGAACACAGACAGACTGCCTTTTGGTTGGAAAGCGCTCAAAGTCGAGCGAATCGAGACTGCTGGCTGGCGACCATGGCAGCGGTCATAGGATCGACGCAACCGGCGATGCAATTAGGACCGCAGAAATTGGAGCTTCCGTAAGGAGAAGTGCAGGCCTGTTCCCAGGCATCGGCAACTCGGAAGACGGCGGGCTCGTTGAAGCGGTTACCGATCAAGTGCATACCGATGGGGATGGCCGAGGCGTTGAAGCCGCCAGTGAAGCCAGAAGCACCAGCAATACCGCCGGTAGAGCAGGCGGCGGCGACGTGAGCGGCCTGGGCGGCCTCGGAAGCTTGCATGGCAGACTCCTGAGCGCACTGAGCGGCGACTTGAGCGGTCAAGGGGTGGAAGTTGGACGTGTTGCCGGACTGCTCGTAGCCGAAAGGACCGAAGCAGGTCGACCTGGTGACTCGAGAGAGGCCAGAGGAGAGAGCGTTCTTCAACCCAGAGCCGATACCACCCGAAACGGTGGTCTTGGATTGCTGAACTTGAGCTCGAGCCTGCTCGAACTGAGCGGCCTGTTCGAGGAGGCTGGCGATCTGCTGAGCCTTGGCGGCGTGGTGAGCGGCAAGGTGGTGAGCGCCGGCATGGTGAGCGTCGGTAGAGATGTAAGGAACACTGGAGAGACGAGCGGAGGCACCGGAGCCCCTGGCAAGGACCTGTGAAGCCCACTCGGAGGGAGTGCAAGCCCGAGGAGTGTAGGCGGCCATCGGCATCTGGAGCATCGGGTGACCGGTCGCGGAGAACATGTTGATCGGCTCGCAGGTGGAGGCGTTGATCGCCTCGAGACCCTGGGCACCACACCAGTCCTGCATAATACCTCGCTGCTGGGTAGAGAGAGACGAGAGATTGGGCAAGGTGGGGACGAAGATGACGTCGACTTGGCGGAAGGTGTGCTCGTCGAGTTCTCGCGAGATCTTGGTAAGGACGAGCTCGGCTCGGGCCCGGACGAGGGGATCGATCTCTTGAGCATACTGACCGGCGATGGTGGCCATAACAGCTGAAGGGTGGACGGATCGCCAGTCGTGAAGACAAAGATCACCTCCTGATTGCTGCTGCTTCATCTGAGTGGCGAGAAGTCGGTTCGCGATGTAGGGAGTCGGTAGAGACCGAAACTGTTCTCGAGGTCCTGGGCGTACGAAGTGGGAAGATCGATCTGAACGATCGTGGCTCCCATGTTCTCGAAACCGGAGCAGGCCTGCTGGGTCAGAGCGTGGAGAGCCGGATGGACCGAGGGGCCGGAGAACTGAGGCAAGACACCGATTCGGACGCCTTGAAGACCTTGAGTTCGTCGAGAATTGAGAAGCTGCTGGTGGTAGGCCTGAGGACCGCAGTGGTTGTAGATGGAAGACTCGAGGCCGTAGTTCTGGAAGGGGGAAGCACCAATACCGGAGTGCTGACCGACGAGCTGCTGGGGCTCGCCGTTGTCCATCAAAGCTCGGACGACGTTCACTCGCTGAGCCTTTTCGAGGGACTCGGCGGCACTGAATTGGTGAGCGACTTCGGCACCTCGGAGCTGATTAGAGATCGGGTCGAAAGTCTCAGGTCGCGTTCGGAAGGGCTGCGCGTATCGAGCTTGCTGACCGTGGAAGGCTCCACCGAAAGCACCGGATTGGCCGTAGGGTCGAGTCTGAACACTGGAAGACCAAGGCTCGGCCATAGCTTGGAGGCACAAGGCGGTATCGACGATGTTGGAGGCGACCGGGCCGACGGCATCGACTTCGGGGCAGTAAGCGAGGACGCCATCCATGGGGACGAGACCGGAAGTGGGTCGCATGGAGACGAGACCGGTGTATGCGGAGGGAATCTCGTTGGCGACGCACATGTCGGCCAAGCCGGAGCCGACGAGAGAGAAACCTCCGAAAGCTCGCGGACTGATGGCGTCGAGGGTCGACCAAGGGCCAGTAGCAACCTGAGCGCATCGAGAGGCGGCGAGGATGGCGTCGATCGTATCGTTGGACTGGTTGCGTCGATCGAACGCTTGTGGGTAGGACGACGCCATGATGTAGGGCTGGACGAGGAGTGAAGTTGGGAATGATATCAGCATTGGAAGAGTAGAGGGAATAAAACGTTAAAGGCTAACTCACGTCCGCGGTGGTCTTACCGACGATGGTGGCGCCAGAGTCAAGCAATCGAGTGACGATGAGGGCGTCAACATCGGAACCGTATTCTGCTCAAAAGGGAAGCATTTTTAGCTCAGATTAGCACATCCCAAATCGAAGATCGCAACGAACGCACGAAGGCTACTTACGACCGAGCTGGTTGATAACGCCTTGACCTCCCGACATGGCAGAGAGCATGGGAACACCGGCGACCGCAATGTTGTCCTTGACGACGATGGTCTTGCCTTGAAGGAGGGGGGTGTTACCGAAACCGGTCGTGAGTGGGTTGGGCGCTCGTCGAGCCTGGAATCGGTAAGCCCAACCTCGCTGGATGTCAGCGGGCGTAGGAGCTCGAACACCGGTTCGCGGGTACATTGAGAGGTTGGCTCGAGAGACGTGGGGGACTAAATAGGGGAGAAAAACGAGCAATCAGAAGGACGTCGCCAACCATCGGAAGACGAAGGCCGGAGAGACTCACCAGAGACCGTCTTAAGACCCTGAACTCGTCCATAGACATCCAACAAAACCTGCAAGTAGGTCTCCCTCTCTTCGTCGGCGACCTTGATGTTTGTCTGTCGAAGGATTCGCTCGACGTCGTTCATGGTGGGCGGGTACTGAGATCCAGAGTCGACCGTAGCCAAGGCGGCGGAGATCTGAACGCTGGGGGTGCTTAAGGCGTGCATTTGAAAGCAGGAGCGGGAGTTGTTAGGGGGGGTGAGGTTGTAGATGATCTGGAAGGTAGCAGACGGAGCTAGGAAGTTTCGACGTTGAGGGTGGAAGTTGAGGAAGGTGGGATAGCGAGGAAGGTTATGATGAGTGAATGGTGTGGATAGTGAAGATTGTGAGGGTGTGAGTATGGATTGTGAGTGCTAGAAGGTGGTGTAGAGAGATGATTGCGGTGCTTGATCTGCTGAAAAAAAGAAGAGAAGGATGAATGGGAAGGGCTCAAAAGACGTCTCTTCTACCCTCATATATATCCTTTTCCGATTTGTATGGCGACCTATGTTCGCCACCCTTTTCTTGAGCTGTCCATTGTACGATGGGGGTCTGCCGTCCATTCCATAACGAATTCCTTGAAGCGATGAGACTTGTGTGAGTGGCGAGGCCCACCGACATCCCCGAATGACGATGTTCTTGTTGGGTTTCGTGTGAACGTCTGTGCGGGACGCACAAGGGAAGGTGGCGCGCATGCACAGACGCGCTCTCAAAGGAGTTGCACTCAAGGATGAACGGAGACCGCCTCGATGTGGGAAGAAGAGCATGGAAAGAGCTCGGTAAGACCGTCCTGGCAGCCATAAAATGGCCGATGGAGCAATGTATCTTAGTGTGGAATCTAAGCACAGTTTGTATCACCATCGCGTTCATGTTACTACATGGGCGTAGCAAGCGAGATTGTGTACGAAGTCCGACAATCGCAAACTCATCAATAATATGTGCGTGTGCAACTTTCGTCTGATTCATAAGAGCGAAAGGGGCCGTTTTTGATGCCATGTCTGGTAATTCAGAGAATCTGACGGGATAATATTACCTGCCAACCGAACTTGTCAACACTGCAGTCTGCCATCGCGGCATGATATGGGATGTGATCCTGATGTGTGTTGTCTTCTCGCTCACGTTAGTACATGGGTCCAGAACATCCCACACAACAGCAATGTCCGTGGGAAAGAGATGGTCTGTAACTCACTTGATATTGTAACGAGGCAGTGTTCGGTATTACGGTGGGTCTTTGTGAGCAGATACTGCTTGGCAGACTATATTTTTCACAGCATGCTGTGGTTCGCTCTGTAATGTGTTATTTTCAACTCACGCCGCCCACCACTCGTTTATATGATTAAAGCACTTCACAGTGAAATTTTCGCCACCGCGCCATCAAGCAGACACGAAATGACTCGCTTCGACAAGTATTTTCACAGCTGTTTCACCCGCCATGGTCAGGCGATCCTGACTCTGCATGTATCCAGCTTACAGGTTTCCATTTTGATTCCTTTCTCTTCTCCCTCCCTCACTTACGCACGTTCAACGGAACGCAGAGTCGGGTAATCACGCCAAGTGGGTTGACTTCACCCGTCCCCCAAGGACTTACGGTATAAAAGACACAGTTGCATTGGTCAGTCAGTATTCTCCCCTCACAATCGCTTATCCATAAACGCAAGACACGGCAAACCCCATAGTCCTCAGTTCCACTGTCAGTTGGAACAGATATCGCCTTGAGTCTGAGGACCATGATTCGTTCTGCTACGGCAAGATTGCGAGATCTTCTCGCATCTTCTCGTGACTTGCCTTTCTCCCATAATATCATGATTCTCTCACAGAGGTAGCAGAAACACCATCGGTTTGGAACGTGTGTGGTCTTACAGGAGTAAATATCCAACCGTAGGAAGAAAAATCATCTGTCAACTTGCAATAGTGGGGGAGGAATCTCCGGGAGCGAATGTACTACATGCAATGAGTTCGAAAAGCACCATGATATGCCCCTTCCATCTGTTGCTCGATCTGGCTTGTGTGTGACGGACAGCCTCTTGCGCAACCTGCAACTCATTGCTTCGAGTCACACAGAGGCGAAGCAGGTTCTCAGAAACACGACCTTGACTTGGTCATCTGATATACTTGAAATCCCATCGCTTAGCACCAAGTGAAAATTGAAGACACTCTGGACATGGGATGCACGAGTACATTAGCGGTGCTTGTACAGTCGAGAGCATACATTTATACTCGAGAAACCCCTAAAGCCATAACCACCTACGCAAGCAAAGCTCTTCCCCTGGTACATGAGAATTTCCGGTGACGCCACCTGACCAATGTGTTAGAATCTCATGCACCCTCGGTTGCGGCGGTGACATCATGTTCGACTTGGAACTTGGACGTCAAACATCGTCACTGGTGCTGGATATTTTCGTTGCTTTGCATTCGACTTGTGGATCCTACGATCTCGCCCACACGACGAGATTTCGTACTCTATTTGCGGTGGGATTATGCAGCTTGCTTCCTCTATATACTCTGTCGTCGCCTTTAATGCCGCATGATCATATACTACGGTGACACCCCCTTGTTCTCCTGGCCAAATACCTATTCGGAGACTCCACCATTCATCTTCGCGTCGACTTTGAGGCGTATCGAAATTCGCAAATGCGTATGACGGAGTGGGGCCAAGAAGGAGGTAAGCAAACCCAATAAGAAATTCATAAAATTCGGTGCTTGCTTTTGTTCATTATCATTGCATGTCGTCAATGGACATCAAATAGGTCATGTATAGTTAGGTCTCTGTTTCTTTGGCGAGCAACTTTCTTTTCCATTTGATATCTAACTATCACCGGGAATTAAAGAACCAACTCTGTCTCGGGCTACCTTTGACACTGTCGTCGGCCGTCGCAGCCACTCGTTGAATCGGATTTGAAGCGGTGATAGGGAATCCACCTGGTACAGATTGGCCACCGTATCCTTGAGCTGCTCCGCCACCACCTCCGCCTCTGAGCGGCTTCGCAATCCTCCCGAAAGGCAGACCAGACCCATGAGCAATGGCTTGCTCTCTGGCTAGAGCTTGACTGAGTTGCTCATGCAAATCTCGAGTAACATGCTGGAACTCGGCCTCTTTCATGCGTAACTCGCTACCAGTCTGATCCGCGGTCCGCTCGAGGTTGACAATTCGATCCTTTCGTTCGGCGAGTTTACGTTCCGCTGCATTCAATTCCTTCTTTAATGTTGTATTCTGGTTCATCAAACCCCGTTGAACTTCGTTTAATTGACTCAGGTTGTATTCGAGAATTTGCATCTTCTTATTATGCGCTTTCGCGTTCGTCGACTTGGCAATGGCTTTGTACTTCTCCTTGACCTCGTCCAGTTGGATTTGTAGCTCGACGACTTTTTCGCATCGGTCCGTGACATCTCGCATGAGATTTCTCCTCATCAGATCGAATTCGGTTGCTTGAGATTCAGCAGCTCGTCTCGATTTCTCAAGCTCCTGAACAGCCTTGGCGAATTCTTGCCCGCCATCAACTGTCGAGGCAGCACTTTCGAGCATGCGATTTAGGTTCTCGATGCCGGCATTTTGATCCTCGATGGTCTCTTGAAGCCGAGCAATCTCATCCTCTCGAGAACCGATTCGTTTTCGAAGCTCGGTGCATTCCAGTTCCAGGATGTTCTCCCTCGCAGATGCTTGAGACTCGTATTGAGTCTTGAGCTCAGCGATAGAATGAGCATCGAGAAGGCCAGCTGATTGCTGTGCGAGTAGATCCTCATATGCAGCTCCACGCTCTGCTAAGAGTTCTTCCAACTCGCTCCTACCGTGGTTGAGCATCTCGATATCCTCTTGAGCTTGATGGAGACGCTCTTGGAGTTGAGAGCTGGCACTCTGGCTGTCAAAGAGGTGTTTGCGGATGACGTCTCGATGCTTAACCAGCAGAGCAGCGTTGACCGACTCTTCGGGGTGCTTGTCAAGTTTGTCCAGGAGGACTCGGACATCTCTGGCTGACGAATCGAGTGCAGCACCACTGCTATCGATGCTCGCCATCATGTCTGCCAGCATGTCTGCTTTTCTTTTCTCTCTTTCGTCGGCTATCGAGGTCGCGTGGTTTCGCTTGAGATCTTCGAGTTCTCGTTGCAATTTCGCGATCTCTTGACTGAGATTCGACTCCCGGTCCTTTGCTGTTTCAAGATTGAGCTGATTTTCTCTTGACTCATCTTCGACGCGCTTCTGTGATGTACGCAGTTCAGTGAGTTCGATGCCGATGGTGGATTGGGACTGTGACGTGAAATGTGCCGCGTTGTTAGTGTCATAGTATCCAACCCGCGGGGAAGGTTCCCTCAACTCACCTTGATCATCTGCTCATTCCTGTCCTTAACATACTCCAACTCTTTCCGCAGTGCATTCATCTCCACATCCTGTTTGTTCATCACCGATTCCTTCTCTGCCAACATGTCATTCAGCTCATTCTCACGTCGAAGAAAATCGTCTCTTTCGTCTGCATGCAATCGTCCAGCACTACCAGGAGTCACTGAACCTAACATGCCATCGAACGCCGGGGTTGTACTTCTTGAATTCGTCAAAGACGACCCTAGACCCGAATCTCTCCCTGTCGTCGACATCGCCGTGGACGAAGACAATGCTTTCCCGGCATCTCCACGGACAGATGAAGAAGAGCCTAATAACGTACGAACTCTCTGCTCTGTTGCCCATTCTGATTCTGGTACGCTCTTTCCAACGCGCCAAATAGCGACCTCTCCTAACAGTGCATCTTTGTAAGACTCGCAAAAGACAAGGTCGCCTTTGGTTTTGCCGAGTAGAATCTTGAGCTCGGCAGGTGACATCTCCGCGTTGACCCGAGCTTTGTTCTTGATTGATTTAGCTCGCATCCCGAATCTCAGAGTGGAGAGAGTCTCTGCTTCATTAAAAGAAGCGGGAGAGCAATTGATGATGAGGGTCGTCCGGGAGTTTCCACCAAGAGATTCTTGGAGGATTCGGGTGAGTTTGGAGTCTCGGTATGGGATGTGAGATGACTGGCGGGGACAGGGTGGTCAGTCAGAGGTAACGGGCGGCGGAGGCGAAAGAATGGATAAACTTGAGACCTACCTTCCCATCTGTCAAACTATTGATGACCATCCCTAACGCTGACAAACTCTTATTAATCTTCTTGGCCTCCTCCAGTGTCTGACCCGTTGCTCCCGTTTTCCCAACCTTCTCCGACCCAGCCAAATCAACTAGATAAAGGTTCCCCGATTTTTGACTTCCCGTCTCGACGTTCTTCTGATGAATCCCCATTACGAAGATGGAATGCGATCGAGAAGATTCGGCGTTCATGTTCGTTGCTGATATAGCACGGGATTTCCCACCTGCTTTCATTACTTGGAAAACTTCGAGACCGGAGGAAACGTAGACGTCAGTGAGACCTTTGACGTAGACGCCGCGGGATTTATCTTCGTGGATCGATAGGTTGTCGTTGGTCGCTGTTGCCGGGTACAGATTGATGGCGCAGCCACTTGGTCAGCCACCCGAGGAAGGGCCAAGCCAAGCCGGAAAGACTCACGCGCCAACAAATCCTTGATTTTCTCCATATAAATCTCCATATAACTAACTTTCACCGTATATTCAATATTGGCATCCGCTTCCACGATGCTTTTGAATATCTGTTCCGTAATTCTTGGGATTAAACCTTTTCCCTCATCGTGCATAATATCACTTCCCATCATCGTATACGTCTTCCCACTTCCCGTCTGACCATAGCAGAACAAAGTCCCATTGAAGCCATCCATGACATCGTCGACAATACCTCTGACGCCGAAGTCGAAGATCTCGGCTTGGGCAGAAGAGGGTGGGAAAACGCGGTCGAATGTGAATCCGTCTTTGTCCGATCCGGAGGTGGATGTAGACGTGACAGAACGCATGCGGACTGTCTCGAATGTGTCAGAAATATCGATACATTGGTCAGATCGGTTGTCTAGCTCCATCCGGTTCATCGGACGGAACCTGCGTGAGGTATAGCATCAAAGAGAAAGGTAGTGGGAGTCAGCGAGGCCTGCGAGTCTAGAGGCGGTGAATTAGGGTTTTGCACGTACCGGCATACCACCTGTAGGTGTTTTCCAAAGGCGACGATTGAGAGAGTGGGTCAGCTTTAGAGCTAGTCATGATGATATCGCAATATGCAGCAAGAAGAATGCAAATTGCAGCTCTTACCTTGATGTTGTTACCCGACGACATGATGGGAGATGGATCACGACAAGATGTACACTGTATAACTCGATCAGACCACCTTGAATTGATGCGACTGCTTTACAAGTCACACTCCGTCCCGTCCCCCAAGGTAGCTCTCCCCCCGATTCAACTTTTCTTTGGGGTATAATTAGATTGATCGCTCGATCACTCTCTATATCTTTACCGAGACCGACGTCAAGAATTTTGACAAGATATACCTTTTTTGCAGTTGTATAGATACAGTATTTGAGGGTGAGCAGGATTGATAAAGCAAGCAAAGGTAACGATTGTGGCCCTGCCCGTCCCTAGATGTGTCCGTATAGCTTACTTTGGCTTGAGGATGATGATACCGAGGTTGAGCAAGTGATACCACTTATGGCAAGCGAGTGTCAAGGACGAGTGAGTTGTCATTATCTGCCCTGCTATTTTTGTCGAAAGGAGGAATGTTGTTGATGATGATGAACCCCTCCTTCTGTCGTCGCGACTTCTCCCTCTCCCCAGTCGCGTCTTAAGCGAACGCGGGTTCGGACGAGTTTACTGGATCCAAAAGTGCACAACGAGGGGGGCTGGAATTTGACACTCTCATTGTAAATACGGGCAGCAAGTCGTCATCTTCCCCAGAAACTTAAACAAACAGGGGGATGCACCTGAGACGTCGAGAACGGTCATGGCACATGGCTTTCTAGGATCAGGTTAAACAACCGGGTGTGAGAACATTTTTGTTATCCTTTGACAATCGCATGCCACAAGACTTCTCAGCATCGCTTCCCAAGCCCGTGGGAAGGGGGGGAGGGGAGGGCCGAGTTTGAGCTCAAATTGTTATGTTATCTCCAGCTACACAGGCATGACGTGACATCCCTCATGTTACATTATCATTCTTCTTCTAATTATTGTCGTGACGTTTTTCTTCGCTTCCCTTGCTCGGTTCTCTACTGCCCTCACTGCGTCAAGTACTGTATCGCATCGACCAAAGTCTCTGGGGTGGTGACGTGGTAGTCCGCCTTGGTGAGCTTCGTAGGGGGTCCGACAGCAGTGGCAAAGATTCCCTCAGGCTTGATAGCAAGCTCGACATCGTGCAACTCCTCTGCCTCTTCTTCTGTAAGCAGCGACGTCACTCCTGTTGGTGGTGCCATCAAGTTCGGCTTACCAGGAACGGCCGAAAGCGCCTTGGAACCGATGGCCTTGGAAGCGGCAAACATGTCCTCGTCTGTCTTGTCGTCACCTGCCGAGAAGAGGAAGGTGATGTCCGGGTTCTCGTAAATCAATCGCTCGGCGATGAATCCCTTGTTGACTGAAGAAGCTCGCACTTCGACATTGGCTTTCCCAAGAAGGATATCGACTGGTCTTCGAGTCGCGACGTTGGAAGAAAGCAAGTCGAAACATTGACGAGCCTGGAACTCGGCGAAATCAGGGTCCGCTTGTCGATAGTGCCACGTGATGGACGCTTTCTTCACTTCGATGGTCGAACCGGTCGTTCGCTCGGTGTAATATTGGAAAATCTCTTCAACCTCGGGCATCCAATCCATGTCCAACATTTCGGTCATGTTGGTCCACTCTTCGTCCTCGGGCGCACGAACAAACGAACCATGTTCAGCCGACATACCCAAGTTCGGCACGTCACCCCACCATTCTTGGAGGAAGTCAGCGTCTCGTCCAGACACGATGTAAACGACGTTATTTGGGTCTTCAGCGAGCTTGGAGATTGCGTTCTTAGTCTTTGGTGTGGGTGTAGCGTCTGAAGGGACTTTCACGATCGGGGTGAGCGTTCCATCGTAGTCGAAAAGTAAGAGTCGTTTACCTGCTTTCTTGTACGCAGCCTTCATTAGCTCTCGATCGAGTGCGGGTGTCTGATGAGCCTGGTGATCGAGACCGATGTTCTCCAACAATTGCTTCAGCAACGTTCGAGCCCAAGTGTGTGAAGTATGACTCTTGACGGACTTGTAGAGTTCCTCGTGGCGCTGAGCCTTTTCTTTGACCGACATCCTGAGTCCCTGATCGATCGCCTTTGCGACGCCGAGCAAGTCGTGAGGGTTGATAAGGAGAGCGGAAGTAAAAGCGGCGGAAGTGCCCATGAATTCGGACAAAACGAGAGGCGATTTCTGGGTCTTGTCCTGACAGAGGACGAACTCCATTGAAGTGGTGTTCATTCCGTCTCTGAGGGAAGTGATGAGCGCCATATCGGCGGCAGAGAGAAGTGCAAAGTACTCGTCTCGATCAATCGCCTGGTTGTAGTGGTGGATAGGAGCGAAATCCAAAGTACCATACGTTCCATTAACCCTGCTCACGAGCTCAGCGACTTGTCTATCGAGATCGGGAGTCTCAGTCAAAGCCGGTGTAGTCACTTGAATGAGAACGACCTTGCCTCTCCATTCCGGGTAAGTGGCGAGGAATTTCTCAAACGCCTGGAACTTGTTGTAAACACCTTTGGCGACGTCCATCTTCTCTCGAGAAACGATCAATTTCTTGCCCCGGTAGAGAGATCGGAGAGCCTCGATTTTAGGTGATACTCCTGGCCTGTCTCGATCCATAATGACTCGATCGACGTCTACGCCGATAGGACAGTAGCCAACGGAGGTAACACGTCCATGTGCGTTGATTCCTTGCGGGGTGGACTCAAATGCAGAGACTCGGATACACGTCGACTTGAAGTGTCGAGAGTAAGAGTAAGTCTGGAAACAAATGTGGTTGGCACCTAGCATGCCGTCCAAGATTTCCTTTCGTCGAGGAAGACACCTGAAGATCTCGGATGAAGGCCAAGGTGTGTGAACGAACATGCCGATGGAGACCTCTTCGATTTCTCGAATATCTTCACGACCCTTGAGTGCCTGACGAATCAATTCGGGTGCAAGGAGCAAGTGATAGTCATGAACGATGATAAGATCACCCGGTTTGTAGATCTCGGCAACCCGTTGAGCGAACAATCGGTTCGTCTCGACGTACTGTTCCCATGATGGGTCGGGTGAGTTCAAATCGGTAGGGGTGTCCTGCCAGAGAAGGTAGTGGAACAAAGGCCAGAGGGTTGTCTTGCAGTAACCTTCATAATGGCCTCTCGCAACTTCAGCAGGAACGAACACGGGCATATAGTTCATCTTGCCAGCACCTGCTTCTTTCTTAGCTTGGTGATCGCTGAATTTGGTCAACTGGCCAGCGAGGTCTCTCTCTTCGTCATTGGTCAATTCGGGGAGGTAGACTGATTTCTCCGAATCAACAGGCATGGATGATCCCATGCCGGCAGCAGAGGGGACGTTGACCAGACTTCCCTGTCGACTGAGAGCGGGAGGGGTGGGCTTGCCAGCTGACATTGCAGGTTTACCTCCGAGTGTGGGGAAGGTGGATACTGGTGTATCCATACCTGGGGCTGTGGCCGTGGTAGAAGGTTGAGGTGACATGGTTTGGCTGATAGCGGCGCTCGATAGGGTTCGAAGAGGCGAGGCACGGGAAGGTGGAGCAGGGACAGAGGTTGACGATGAGGAGGAAGTCGACGTCGACATGGATGTCGACGACGCATGAGCAGAAACGTCCTTTGCATCTTCTTGCATGATATCACCGGTCCAGGCAACGATAACTTGCTCATGTGTGGAAGAGAGCGAACGGATACCCGAGATCATAGCGGTGTGACCTCTTCTTCCGACGAGCTTCCATCGACCATCGTCGCTCGTGTACTGGGTCGCGTCGGATTCTTTGAATTCGGGAGTTCGAGGAGGAGAGAGAACTCCACCGGTTCCAGCCGCCGAGCCGGATTGTTGAAGAGCCGCAACAGATGGATGAGGGATCGAGCCAGCGACGTGGGCTTCAGCTTCAGCTTCGACGGGAGCGCCTCCATTCGCCTGCGCGGCAGAACTCGCATCGCCGTCGCCGCCCGTCGTCGTCGTCTCGGCAGGGAGAACCCGAGTGATCTCGACAGGGAGGTGGTGGCAGAGATGAATGATTCGCCCGGAAAGAGGGAACTTCTTCATCTTGTGAGCGGCTTCCAGTTGGTCGATTTGCGCTTGGATCTCGGGGATCGAAGGAGGGAGCTCGTTAGGAGGGTCGGGGACCATGTTGGACATTGTGGGCGCGCGAATAGCTGAGAGGCGGTGAGGTGACGGGATTTAGGGGGGGGGGGGG
>JANGFI010001747.1:0-28269 GCA_025758705.1 Goffeauzyma gilvescens
TATCACCGTCCCTCCCCCCCCCCCCCTCCCCCTTCCCCTTTGTCTTTTTCTCCTCTGACCAGATCGCAGTCAAACCTTTCTCTCGCGATGTCTCTACGTACTGCCCTCGGTGGCCTCAAAGCCGCAACACAACACCACTGTCTACTAGGAGGATCACGCCGACAAGCTCAAGCCGATCGATATCTTACCATCCAGCGTTTCTTCGAGCGACAAGCATCCACATCGCTCGTGCGTCAAACAACACAGCCAAGACAAAAACTTCAGATAGAAGCACGTGTACGACAAGCCAGATGGCAAAAGCGATGGGTAAATTCTACCGAGTCACCACCAAAAGGCACAGATAAAGGCAAAGAAGCCGAGTGTAGTTCACCTGGTTGTCCCCGCAATACGTCGTCGTCGCCGCAGCATCATCCCACGAAACCGCTCCCATCACCTTCCTCCCCTTTCCCTTTCCCTTTACCTACCTCTGAACCTCGCATAACGCAATTTACCCCCAACTCCCATTTTCATCATGCCCAAGATTACCCAGCATTCATCCGCCGTATCCTCCACCGACTTCCTGCCCATTCTAACCCTCTTCATCGTCCTACCAAAGACGACCTATTAAACGCGGCTACTTCATTCTGGCAACGCCTTCGAATCCGATTCAAGTGGTTCAGCATTCGTGGTTGGCGAAAATTCAACACGGATGATTTCACCGCTTTTATCAGTTGGTTCCTCGTTGGCAACACGCTTTGGATCATATTCGGCACAACTGCTTTCTTCTCCGCCGTTTTCGCGACTCTGAACTCACTCTCTCTTCAATCGTATGTCGCCAAGCTACTTAGCGATTACTTGACACGCAATACCGGTTTCACAGTCGTTTTCGAATCCGCGATCGTGCCGAGATGGGGCGCGTCGACGATCACGTTCCGGAACGTGTATGTTTCGAGACGACCGTTGGAGGAATTAGAAGAGGAAGAGAAAGATGAGCACTCGGAACATCAAGAGACGACTACTCAGATGCTGATGGCTAGTCTCGGTCTGCATCCGAGGCGAAGGTCCAAGCTGGATTTCCCTGAAGATGATCACGAACAGAACCAGTCGGTTGAAGACGATATGGGAATAAAGAAAGAAACTCGAGAAGAGCGGATGGAGCGGTTAAAGATCGAAAATAATTACACCATGTTTGATATCAACATCGAGGAAGTCGATGTCACTCTGAGTCTACCCAGATGGCTAGATGGCAAAGGGTTGGTGAAAGATGCGAAAGTTCGCGGTGTACGTGGTGTGATCGACCGACACGCTGTGATCTGGGACACGTCTAAACCTCTTATCCCGGCCGATTTCAGGCACGAGACCCGAACGGGTGATTTCGAGTTGGAAAATTTGCAGATCGAGGATTTTCTCGTTACGGTTTATCAACCCGGGGGTCAAAGACCGTTTAATGTCTCACTGTTCAATGCAGTCCTTGGTCCATTCCGGAAACGATGGATGTTCTACGACATGATGTCAGCCGAGGGAATCACCGGTCAATACGACAACTGTCTTTTCTCTTTACACATGCCTCAGCGTCTCGGGAAACCTGCAGCTCTCGATGCCGATGGTCGAGTGAAGAGGCTAGCTCGATTTCGAATTGATGGACTCCCCATCGAACATGCACAGTATGCTACTGGGTTTGAAGGTCCAATGTCTTGGATCACTTCAGGCAAAGTCGATGCCGTTCTTGACATCAAGTTCCCTAGACACCCAGACGATGAGGTCGACATCGGTGCGATCTTTAACCAGATTGGAAGAAACGTCGCAGAGATCGCGAAAGAAGCAGGCGTTGAGCTTGGTGGTGATCACACGCTGAACGGGCCAGATGCTAAAGCTTCAGCAGAGGCAGCCCAAGCTGCTGCTCTAGCCAATGCACGCGCTCAAGCAGATAGTACGATCATCCCAGGTGCGCATCGTCTTGCTAGGCCTGCTTTGAGAGCACCCCAGTCAGGTGATGATGACGAAGCTATCATCTCTCCTCTGAAGACTGAGGACGAGAGTGAACGACAAGTCAAGATCGATATCGATCTCCGGTTCAGAGACCTCAAAGCTGCCGTACCACTCTACACAACCGATCTCAATCTTCGTAACAATGCTCTAATTCGACCGATCGTCGCGTTCATTAACGCGAATAGAACATTGATCCCCATCCACTGTAAAGTCACCGCTCCACTCAAAGATTTCGATGGTTCTTGGACACTCTTCGAGACAGGACTCACATCCTCGATCTCGTCACAGATCCAAGCCGCTCTCGTATACCATGTTTCGTCCAGTACAGCCAACCAACAAAGGATCAAGACCGTAGGCGCTTGGGGTGTTCAGAGGGGCGCAGAGGCCGTGCTCAATATGGTCAGGACAGTGGTCGACCCGATGCACGGTCAAGCCCAGGCGCAAATGTCTTCCATTTAGTGGAGACATCTTTCTTCTCTTCTTGATTTTTCTTCCTGCTATAACTTGCAAATAACTTAAACCTTAATTTCTTTCCATTCTTCATGACAACTACGACCACTCCAATTTCTTGCACGAGACGACGAAATGACACACCATGATTGCACCACTCCATATTTGCAGTTAGCACTGCTGCACCTTAGCCAGCTACTACGCTCTTACAACTTAGCCATGGCGGATTTTCCTGCTATTTCGGTTCAAATCAAATGCTTCTCCTTGAAGTATTTATTCCATTCTTCATCTTGCCAGGAGGATGAGATCGATCCATCGAAGATGCCGTTGAAGACAACCGAGGGCTAATTTCAAACGTGAACACAGACGAAGAGGATGGACAGGGGCGCGGGGGGGGGGGGGGGTTATCAGCCAAGTATTTCTCTTTCTCCGGTATTGCGGAATGTCGCTGTCGCACTCACCGTCACATGGATCGCGTTCTGTCGACCGAGCTTGATGAACCACTTCAAGTCAGGAGTCGCGTCAGTTCCTCCATTAGGAGTACTCTTCAACGCCAGTTTATCTCTGACTTCTCCAACAAGTTTACTGTTCGGTCCCTTGACGCCCCTTTTCTCCATCACTTCTCCAGCGACGACGCTGAGCTGATCTCGAATTTCATCACTAGTCAACGACTTGCTAGGGATATCGAACCATCTTTCTTGCTCCTCCATGAGTCGGACGAAGTAGGCCCACCAAGTTGCGGGGTCGGAGCCGGCGGACGTGAGGCCGAATGCGACGGCAGCTTCACAGACGTAAGGGGAAGTTCCATGCCAGGGCTGAGGGTAAGGTCGGATGAGGAGAGATAAAGAGGACGAGAGAGGGTCCTTAGGGTCGAGCAATCGAGGAACAATCGAGACGTTCAGGTGTTTCGTCATCTTGGCCGAGAAAGGGCAGAGGACGTCGAGGAAGCTGGAGCACGACGTGGGGGGTGGGGGGGGGGGGGGGGAAGGCCGATGGATACCTGTGGTCAGCTCAAATACATCCGAATAGAGGGGTGAAAGACTCGTTTGATCTTGATCTTAATTGTGACTCACAGCTCCAAAGTCTGAGGCCCATGGCCAAGCTTAGTGAAAGCAACCGAGGGGGAGAGAGCCATGGTGATTTGACTATGTTCTTCGCGATTTATTCTCGTTCGAGTGGAAATTAGTGGAGAACAGTTCCGTGTTTGATGGGTTGTTTTGTCGATGAGAACAAACTTTGAATAGCGAAGCCTCAAAGAATAGCAGGAAAGGATACGTCAAAGTGATTTTTGAGAATTCCTTCTCTCTCTTGTCATTCCTTCGGGGGTCTATGGGAATGAGAATGGATTTGCGATTGGGGATAATGTGATGAGATGATGACCAACGACGAGGGGTGAGGCTTCATGCTCCCTCGTCATTGCGAAAGACCATTGAGGGGAAGAAGGGGGAGGGGAGGGACACACACGTTTGGGAGCCGCTCTCATGACGAATGCTTAGGGGGTGACCAGGAACGGGAGGAGGGAAACTCGCGAGGAAGAATGGAGAAATGCGCTCGAGTCCGATTTGGAGTCTGGCTGGACGGTTTACATGGGCGGCTGGCTGTCCTTCCCAAGAGGAGCATACATCCATCTATTTCCATGGTTCAGGACCTGCTCCCTTGGGCAATCAGTACGGCAGTAGATCCTACCTGAATAGACTGGTGATCACCTCACACAAACAAATTGGGGTTCTCTCCGAAAAGGCGCAGAGATAGTCCGGGGTCTCGTCATTGTCGTCAGGTTCGAAACTGTCGCCCTCCCGCGATTGCATATCTCCAGGTGAATGAAGGAGTATATCCCAGTGTGACCAAGCTGACGGCTGCTCTACCGGTCGTGAGTGAAGTTCCCATCCACTGCAGTCGCCTAAACAGTGCGCTTCTCACATAGGTACTTGTTGATGCTTTTATGCTAAACCCCCTAATAAGCTGCAGTCTGAAGATGCCGACAAGTTGGCTTCTTCCAAGCATCGTTCGCGTTGCCCGCTCAGCGATGAGACGCTTGATTACTTGCCTTGCCGATGCGTACATTATGAAAACATCCATAACTGAACCGTTGTGGTCACCCTCTGCCCAGTCGCCGACATCGAGGTACAACTCGTCCAGCTGAGAATGGTGCAACCTCGACACTCATATCGATGGTGCTGTGATTAACCCCGTTGAGACTGTTTACCCTTTGCTGCATTCCCATTCCCATTCCCATTCCCATTCCCATTCCCGTTCCCATTCCCATTCCTACTCCTATTCCTACTCCCATTCCTACTCCCATTCCTACTCCCATTCTTCCTCTTGATCTTTGTTAAACGACAGAGCTGGTATGGCATTTGAAATTAAACAGTACCGAACTTGATGAGTCGCTCTGCGGCGGTCTTGATCGGAGGTGTATGCAGGATCTTTCTAGCCAGAATTCGTCAGCTTAGGTGGACGTTCGATATGATGTGATTCCCAATTTCGTTTCTGAGAGCTGCTTCAATCGCCGATTGGTGGGGCTCTTCTGTGACTTTTTCCGTCGTGTCCTTCATAGGCTGGTCAACACGCTGGTCGACGTAAGAAATCCTCGAAGCTTAACTCGATCCCATCGCTTCGAAAGGCTAAATCGAACATAATGTATCACCATCTCCCATTTTGATGGCTTTTATGCCGTAATGTTGTCAGCCAGAGACCCTCTGACGAAGGAACACCGATGGAAGGGGGGCGAGGGAAGCTAAGTGAGTAGGGGATAGCAACCAGCTCAAGGGAAGACTTCCAGACAGGCATACATGCAGACATCCAGATATTTAGACAGACTGAAGAAAAGAAAGAGTCTAAGAAATAGCGCCTACGAGGTATCAAGCCTGGGAACGCTCACAATACGTTCAGAACACGGTTCCTCAGATTGACCATGAGGCAGCATTCCAATCTATTCACAGTCCCATTCATTCCAACGTGGTAACCCTCCTGCCCCGCCATTCATAATCATTCCAATCCAGGGAAACAAGGAGGCGAGAATGTGGTCCAGACCAATGACCAGGAAACTATTCACCCACAGAAAGAATGATGTATCGTCATTAGACTGGGTTATCATGCTTCATTAGAAGTTTCTTTGTCGGCGTCTGACATCGAACTCGTTGTAGATATACCCCTCCCGGTCCTTTGTACATATCGTCTTCTCTCACTATGTCGATCTGGCCGGAGCAATCGTTCCAAGCGTTTCTCGACGATCCTCAGTTCCTCCAAGACATCTTCTGGTGTGAGACCAACGAGCTTGGATGCGGCTTCGATGAGGAGGTGCATTTCTGACGGCAAGATAGGGTTGTCGTACGTTTTGTAGATGGGGTAGTCTTGTGCGGGGTCAGGTGGAGGACGAGGAAGCGGTTTCCTGCCTCCTCCGGCCTTGTTCTTGAGCATAGAAGGATTTTTGATCATCGGCCTGTAGTTTCGCTTGGCGTAGGTGTGCATGTTAGGGTCGACCTCGATTTGTGTTGCTTCACTGTGGAATTTCAACCAGTCTGGTGCCTCTTTTTTAACCACGCTCCTCGGTTCAGGCAGCGGGAACATATCCGCGATCGCTTGATTTGGTGCGGGTGCGGTATCGCGACGTTGCAGCATGGTGCGCTGTGCTTGGTTCAGAAAGGCATCCATATCGTCCTCATTATCAAAGGTGAGAGGCTTCCTATCCAGACTCGCTCTTTGGAACGCCTCTTGTCCAAGCCTCGAAGCCAGCTCGCCCAGCCAAGCAACCTTGTTGGCCATACCGACACTGGGATCTCCCTCATTCTTCGCCGATCTGTCACGACCGTCAAGGCCATGCGCCATCTTGAAGACCATGATGACGGCCACCAGAAGCCTGAGCTCGGGAGGACACATTGTTCCCTTCCACCGTCTCGGCATTCTAAGGATCGTTCTTTTTCGGAGCAACTGAGCAGGGGTTAAGTTTACACCGGCTAGATGTTCGAAATCCGTCAGTCCTGGTGCAGACGATTCTCCGTCGCTCGAATCAATGTCTAATTTAGAGTGCGACTTGAATTTTCGAGGACGACTGATGGTGAGAGACATGTCCAAATCTCGGAGGATGCGATGGGCCATTCGATAGTGTCGAGCTGCATAGTGTGTCAGTGTTGCTGTGGAGGTACGCGAAATTGAATCAACTGTTTGCTCACGGGTTCCTCCAAGTGATTCTGTTAACTTCCACAAGATTGGTGCCGAGTTGAGCTCCGGCACCTTTAAGCCAAACTCGAGGTCCAATTTATCCGCCAGCGTGCAAGTCGACCTATAGACATACATTAGACTAGGTGCGTGCTGCGCGTTGGGATGTGGCAAGTCAGCCAAGTCCGTAATAACTAGCATATGAAGGAGAGCCAAACTCACCCTTGCCCACATCGGCGAAGCGTTAGTCAACTCCGGGCCCATATGCTTCCTCATTTCCAGTGGAACCAGATTTGAAGATCCAAAATCGATATATGGAAGTGTACCATCGTCGATGGACCTAAGTACAGTGCGAAGAAGGCTTCAGTTGTGCTCTCGTTTGATTTTTACCCAAACAACAAAGGACTTTCTGACTAACCTCACGATATCCACCAACATGAACGGGATCCTCGCCATCATCAAACTCATGACAGTGATTGATAGAATGGTCTCCGGGACAATTGTATATGGACTGGGCCCTCCTCCGAAATTGACGTTTGTTCTCGGTCTCCCCCGCCCGCGCCTCGTTGGTCGACTCTCGACTCCCTCTGGAGCCGGCGCCGAATCGCTCGCTGATTCCGAACTCGAACCGGTCGTCTCGGATAGTTCCTCCAGAAGGTCAGGATCAATCTCTTCCTCACTCTCTGTCTCTTGCTCTGAAGATTTCGAGCCTTGGTCAGTATCAGTCTGGGTTTCAATAGGCCCGTCGTGCTTATTTTCGCCATCATCTACACGCGGTCCAGCCGATGCAGTTCTTGAAGGGAGGGGCTGGCTCGTGGCAGAGCGATGCTGCTGAGTAGATCCAATAGAGCCAAGACGGCTCGGACCCGCCTCTGGAACGTTGTCAGAAGTTTCTTTGGTCGTAGGGCCCTGTGGGGATTTGCGGACTCGATCAGGCGGTGGTGGGACGTCATTGACGGACAGTACGAGACCCCATAAGTCGCGAGCGATCGTCTGTGATAGAAAAGAAATCAATCGCATGGATTGAACGCCGAGGTGATGAGGTTTTGCTTGCTTACCTCGACAAAATCAGGCAGTTCCCATGCTTCAATGAGAGCTCTTATCTGATGGCGAAGGAGAAGCTGAAGCAGCTCGAGACGTAGATATACCTTTTCGTCGCCGTAAAAATCTGTAGCAAAGGTGATGGGTCTATAAGTTGCCCTGAAGATCAGCAACATCTACTTCTCCACTCACGATGTGGATGTGCTTCCCCTCTTCTTCTACTCTTCCGTGGTCTCCGTCCTTTCCTGAGTGTCCTCTTGATTAACGCGTGTCTTGTTGGCTCTCCTATATCATTCTCTTCGACTCGGAAGTTCTGTAGTCACGAATGCGCCTTTCCATTAGACTTTGTAAAAGTTATTGACTGCAATAAGAATGCCAGCTCACCTCCAAGACGTGTCCTTCTTCACATATCACGATTCCTGAACGATCTTTCCTCCACCTCCTTGAGCCACATACCGAGCAAGTGGGCGCCATGGTTGAGGAGGGCGCGTCACAAGCTGTCGACAAGATGCAGCCGTTTCGAAGGCGGTTTGGTCAAGTAATCACGAATCTATGATGAAGATGTCTCTCATTTCTGTTAAAATTGACTCGAATTTACTTGGTCGTTCCCAACTCTTACTGAGTACACGAACCAGAAATCGAATTAAAACGAGGGTTGCCCTTGATGCAAGTATCGCGCACGGCCGCCGAAATCGCGCCCGCCTCACGTGAACGAACTAGTGGTCGATCCTCAATCAACATCGGTACCACCCACCATCACAGTGCTTTGCGCGTAAATGCGAGAGAGAAAAATTGGCTGCATGGATGGCAGGATCGGAAAGCCGTGACAAAGGTGATCTCTTCTTAATCATCTCTCCAAGGTTATAGATCATGGGGACATGGGCCGGAATGAGGAGAGTGTGAGAACGAGACGCAAGGGGACCTTCTCTAACGGATTATTCTGGGAGTAACCCTATGTTTACACCTGTCGACTTTACCTTACCGGAATAACCTTGCGTTACTACGAAACATGGGCTCTACCTGGACACATCCTGTCTTATAATAAATGCTCGTTTATCCTGTTTTATCAATCAAACTCGTGTTTAGTGTTTTATGAATACGAGGACGGGTGGGATCATGGCAAGACAATGTACTTCTGCAAAGGTTCCGGGATGTGCTTGTCGAGACCCTTGGACTGGAGCCAGACTCGGGAGAAGAGTCGAGTTTGGTATCTGTGCGTGCAGAGAGGGCAAGATATCGAAGCAAACCAACCATATCAAATTCAAAGGCACATAGGAAAGGGAGAACCAAGTCCAACGGTCAGCCAACTGTGTCACACATTTGGCGGAGCTGAACGGAAGAAAGACGAAACTCACCGGTAAGCACCGTCACACAACATCGTAACGACCGTACTTCCCTTTCCGAGTCTCTTCGCGACTTCAGTAGCGGCGAAGACGTTGAGCGCGGATGAAGCTCCGACATAGAGTCCTTCCTCGTCAAGGAGTCGGTAGACCATCTTGATGGACTCGGAGTCGGGAACGTGGATGGCACCGTCCATGAGGGACAAATCCGGGGCGAGGTTGTTGGTCAATCGACCCTGTCCGATACCTATAGAGGTGGCAGGATAAGACAAGAACGTAGAGGAGATATCAGCACCAAATCGTAGAGCGAGTCGTCATATCGAAACTGGCAGGGGAGGGGTTTAGGGTAAGTCGCCCACACTCACCCTCAGTGATAGATCCAGTTCCTTCCCTCTCAGCCTTTCCGGTCTCGACCAACTTGTACAGCACGGATCCAGGCGGGTCAGCCAGCCAACCCTGAACTCGACCTTCACTCTTCTCCTTCAAGAATCTGACAGTCCCTGCCAATGTTCCCCCGGTACCCGTCGCACAGGTGAACGCGTCCAATTTTCCGCCCGTCTGAGCCCAGATCTCAGGCCCAGTCGTCAGAATGTGGGCTTGTCGGTTCGCCGTGTTGTCGAATTGATTGGTCCAAACGGCGTTCTCGAGGGATTCGGCGAATCGCTTCGCTTGGTGGTTGTAGTTTTGGGGGTTGTCGTAGGCGACAGCAGGGACAGGTCGGACGTCGGCACCCAACATGCGCAGAAGATCGATTTTTTCTTGACTCTGTCGGCGTTGAATGTGCAGTCGGTGTGTGGATGATGAGCGAACATTGATAAAGAGGGGAGTTAGTCAACCAAGGCTTTATCACTTTCTGATTTGGACGAGAGGTTTGCGTCCAACCGCAGCGCAGCAGTAACAAGGCAACCATCGTTGAGTGGCACTGTTGGCTCGACGACTCACCTGAGTATCCGGCATGTAGATCACACAGTTGTAACCTTTGCTCCTACACACATGAGCCAATCCAATACCAGTGTTTCCCGCCGTTCCCTCGACGACCGTTCCTCCCGGTTTCAACAAGCCTTTCGCCTCGGCATCTTCCACCAAGAACAAAGCGGCACGGTCTTTGATACTTCCACCGGGGCTCATAAACTCGGCCTTGGCAAGGATGTTGCAGCCCGTCTCTTCGGACAGTCGGTTCAATCGGATGAGCGGAGTGTTCCCGACTGCTCCGACGAAACCATTCACTTCTCTCCCCAGAGGAGAAAACGACTGCGAGGCTAAAAATCGTTTGGCGACAGCGGAGGCGACAGCAGTCCGAAGGACTGGTGTGGTTGCGGATTTGAACATGGCTGGGATTCAAGTGCGTTTGGTGATTACACTTTTTTTCTTTGTTATTGTTGTTCCCACTACACCTACACCAACCACACCTTATGTATAAGACTTTGATGAGGACGCGCCGCGAACGAGTCTCCAGTTTGTCCGACAGAAGTTGACGATGACAGTGAATAGGATAGGATAGGGGATGGCAAGGGAAGGGTAAGGTGTCCCATCTGAGTAACCGAAGGGAATCGTGAGGCTGCTCTCTCTCTCTTCTGGTGGGGGCTGGGCTAAAACCGTATGCTCGGGCGTGGCGGAGATTCCACCCATCTTCATCCGCTGCGCCGGGGGTCGATGATGTGATCGATCCCTTTCCCTCCCCCCCCCATCTCCTCCCCCCCCCCCGAAATTCCAAAAAAAAAAAAAGGGGAAGAGGGGGGGGGGGGGAACAGGCGAGGACGCGGACATTGGAAAACAGTAGCAGACGCAAATATACCTTGATGTCCGCAAGTCATTGCGTAAGCCAACTGGCTGTCCGCTCGCTGGCTATCTAAGAGGGGGGTTTGAAAGGAGCGGATGAGCCTTTGGAAGCGAACTACGCGTAACATCCGTTTCGAACATAAAAACAAAACACAGTCTCACATCAATAGATGAGAGGATCGCAATAGAGAAGGGAGAACAAATCAGGTCATCAGCATCTCAACATCGAGCAGACGCCGTAGAAACGAAACAACGGGAGTCATCATTACCAAAACCATGCGGTCCGCCTCGATTCTTCAGTGCGCACTTGCGCTCTCCCTTGTACTCCTTCCTACCGCCGCAGCGGAGGCCCATGTGGCAAGCCAAACCGCCTTCGATTCGCCCAACAGCGTCTCCGAGGATGTTTTGAACAGCTCTCGACCTCCAAGAACGTATTCACTCTTACATCGCCTTATCGATCTTTCTGGCTCTGGTTCGAAATTATGGTTATCACCGCCAACAAGCCCATTCACTCCGCGAGGACGGCTGCATGTTGATGGGAATGTGGGGACCCTGGATATACTTCCGGTCGATCAGAGTCTGATCGAGCTGGACTGGGGTCAACAGCAAGAGCTGAAAGGAGAAGACCGCTGGGATGATCTGTGGTATCAGGTTGCAATTGCCAGTGAAGACGGAGAGGCAAGCGAGTTTACCCCAGAATCTTCGATTAGAGCTGTGAGTTAGAGCTTGCCATTGACTTCCCCCATTCTGCCAAGCTATCGATGTCCGCTGGTCACTCGGTGATGAAAGCTCCCTTTATATTGTCTGTCGTTTTCCAGAGCGTTGATTTCCAACCCGAAACCTCTCCATCTCTCTTTCTGCTCTCCAGTGTCATCTTCTCTCATCAGACAAAGACATTATTGCGCTCTCATACACCTCGACATCATCCGACCCCATAGGGATCCATATATCCACCTGGCCTTCTTCGGGGGCTTCGAAATGCCCAGCATCTGTGGCATATAGCAAACTAGAAGACCTGCTGGAATCGACAAGGCTGGGCGTTGACAGGCAAGTCGACATCGTGGTGCAATTACCAGAGGTCCTCAAGAGGTGAAAAAGAAAAACCATACACGAACTTCCGATCTCTAGCTCTCCTCAATCAATGATAAGCTAACACCCCTTATTGTCCCCCTTCTATCCCTTTCCGTCCTCTCTCATGCTTTCTCGTCCTATTTTTCTGCCGTTCCTTTCCTATCGTTCTCACCTTCTCCAGCCCCTCTCTCCGCCCTGCGCCAGCCATCGACCCCTCCTCCAACAAACCAATTGAACCACCTGCGCCAAAATCGTTCCTCCAGAAATACTGGCTCTATATTGCCGCCGGATTCCTTGCGTTGAGTCTCTTGATGGGACCACCCGACGAACCTGCGAAGAAGTAGAGGGATCTTAGAGTATGTCTTTGGAGGACGGACGATGCTGGACTGAGATCGATCGGGAAAGAAGGAGACAAGAAGCAAGCCAGGCGATATTAAGATCATCAATCGCTAAAATTTGGATCTGAGAGGATCCCGTACTGAACACCGACAGTCTTCGGGCTGCCGCAAAACATTGTCTTGGGAGTGACCGATATCCATGACTTGGGGCTTTTCCATCTTCCCCACTTGAAAAAGAGGGAACACGACGAAGTACGATGGGATTGGTGAATCATCCCCCGCCAGGGTCAAATGTGGAACTTACTCCAGCCAAAAAGCTAAAGAGGGAACTGGAGAAAGGATCCAGGGTTGTTGAACCTGGCTTGCCCAACGAGATCGTCACCGCCGTCAAGGAGGAAGGCTAGGGAGGAGTGGGGGCAGCGTCCGTTTTGTAACTGAACCACAAATGAGTAAATATATTAGGCATCATTGAGAGTACAATTCATCAATAGGAATGGCCCGAGATAGCGAAGTACGATATGAAAGTACAACATTGGAACATCAATCCGGTAGCAGCGTTCGAGTCCTCCATCCGAAAAGCTCGAAAAGGCCGATGTGCATCACACTCATTCGACTCATGAGCACTGTCTGTGCTTTCAGTACGACTGGTGATAGTAATGCTGATCGCCTTGGTCGACCGTGTAGTTGGTTTGGTCTGCCACTATACCCTCGAAGTGGTCAAGCGGATGGTTCGGATCCTCGGCCATCTCATGATCAAACCCGTACTCATCTTGGACGTCGTGTTCGTCACCCATCGGCGGCTCCTGATCGTGGTGATGATGCGCATGTTCATGCTCGTGTTGGTGGTCGTGATCGCCATGGTCCGGTTCGGGACCAACCTCGGGACCAGGTTGCGGGAAGTCATCACCCTCCATAAACTCTGCACCTGGACCACCAGCAGCGACATCAACATCCCCAGAAAGAGTGTGTTCTTCCATTCCCATAGCCGTTGTCGGCAAGTGTTTTGCAGTGGAACCACCGTTTCGATGTGATTGTCGATCTCGTCTTTTCGGTTGGGCATGGATGTCCCCCCAGAGGGATGGAGGTCGCATGACACCGTTCTTCTGGTAGTGAAGTCCACACGCGTTGCATGTCTTGTACTCTTTCCGATTGACGACCGTCTTTCTCCACGCGCTCGTCTCGCGTCGGCCGCAGTTCTGACAGGCGTCTGCCGGTGCTGGTTCGAGACTGGTCGAGTAGGCCGCTGCAGCTTCAGCTGCCAGGTTCCAATGTCGAGGGTCTGATATAAGGCAGGGGGGGGGGCATAGACGAATACCAGGGATAAATCAGCATGTCAGCAAATCGGTTAGGTGGGGGAAGCGAGGCCTGGGAAACTAGGAGAGAGATGGAAAGACGTCCTCCAACACTTACCGAGTTGATTTGCCTGAGCCAAGTTCAGATGTTCGTCCGTCATCATTACATCCACATTCTGGCCCTCGTAGTGATCCTGCTGTCCTTCACCTGCGAACGATTGTCCCATCAGATCTTGTACCATCCTACTGGCTGCCTCTGCCTCCTCCTCCGCTGCACTTTGTACATGTTCTAATTGATCATGTGGAAGTCCATGGCCTTGGCCATGACCATTCGGATCGGCTTCAACCGCAGCCGCAGTAGTCGCGGCCGTAAGCGCTCGTTGCTGGAATTGAAGCGAGTAAGGGATCTGCGTAGATAAACTCGGATCCATTTCATCGTAGAGCGAGACTTGAGACATGTCGATTCCTTGAGCAACGACGGTATCAATCTGGTGACCTCCTTCGTCGACTGCACGAGCCTTTTGTCGAACGGAGCGGGTGAAAGACTTGGGAGGTTTCGGAGTGGCGGTGGAGATGATTGGCTCTTCAGGAGAAGGGGAAGGAGACAAAGGTACAGAGGCTGGTGCAGATGCAGAAGCAGAGATAGAGGTGATGGTGGAGTCGACGATGTTTTCCAAAGGTGTTGCCGCTTTCTTCTGGCGTTTCGACGTCCCTTCTTCTTCTGTTCGCTTCCGTTTCGAGGTCGATCCCAGAGGTCGACCCACTCTTCGGCTGGGCTTCTGGAGTGGAGAAGAAACAAAGGCTTCAACATTTCGCTCGATGGGTTTTGTTGATTCTTTCTCTCGCTCGCGCTTCGATCGAACAGACACAGCCGATTGGTCTGTAGTCGATCGTGGGCTCTGTCGACGCCTGTTCGCGAGAAGCTTCTGCAACGCCTGAGGCAGCATCTTGTTCCCAATAGCGATTCTCGGGGGTCTTCCTTTTCGTTTCGGGTAAATCTTTTCGGGAATATACGGACCATTCACACCGGGGTAATGAGGATTCTGATAAATACCAGGAGGGGGCAATTCTCCCGTCTCACCATAGAACTTGATGACGACGTCCACATATCCTCGCAAATCTCGGAGCATCTTCTCCATCTCGTCGTACTCGGGCAAATCGGCTGGAATTTGCTGGTATCCATATGGATTCCCTCTGCTTCCAGCAGATATCGTCTGGGCATCCATATCAACGGAGACGAGAGGGGACTCCTCCCGATCACCGTCATGGAGCGAAGGCTTGGTCTCTCGCGGGATGCTGGAAGACTCTGCCTCCGCTTCAGGTGGGATGACTCGGTCTCCTTCAGCAACAGCGTCTGTTCGGGTGATCAGCTCGCCGGCCTGTTCGGCGGCTTCCTCTCGAGCAGCCGCGTTTGGCCCTTGCAAAGTCTCCGGCCCCGGGGCCGGCTCCAGTTCTTCGGCCCCGGCAACCTCTTCCTCCGCTGCATTTTCAACAAGCAAGACCTCGTTCCGCTTGGCCATTTCTGCCTCTTCATCATGGACAGCCCTTTGCTCATCTTTTCTTTGAGCGTTCTGCAACCGTGCAACTTGGACACGTTGCAACCTCTCAGTCTCCAGCATGACGTCTCGTAACTGAGTCTTCAACTCGTCCTTCTTAGTCTGGGCATCCGATTTATCTTTCTGGAGTTTGGCGATAACGGCATAGAGGACCGAGAGGTCTTCATGTGTGTCTTCTGCCGACTGAGATTGGTTCGCATCTTCCCCTTCTTTGACGGCGTGTTCTTTTTCGGGCTCAGAGGAAACACCATAATAGTCGATATCGATATCGATATTGTCTTCGAGTTGTGCTTGAAGACTCAAGATCTCTGCCTCCATCCTCTGCCTGACAATCTCGGCGAAGTTTCTAGGCCTATTCTGCTGCTCGTGCTCTCTTGAATCAACCACTCGCTTCTGGTCCTCAGAGAACCCTAGGACCTCTGCCAATTCATTGGGTCGTTCCTCCTCTTCTGCGCCTTCTCCACCTTCACTACTCACATTCCCCCCCTTAAGTCCCTCGACAGCACTCAAAACAGCATTCAACCACTGATTCTCTTCAACCAGTAAGTCTCTCACTTTCGCGAATGAGGAAAGAGATTGATGTGTATATTGGTTCAAAATTCGGTCTCGCGCACGCTCTGAGGGAGTTCGAATGGGTGGGGAGGGTGATTGATGGGCAGGGGTCTGACGGAGGGGTATGCGAGCTGAAAGCGAAGGGTCAGTCGCTGTGCTTGTTCTTGTTTGTGCTTGTGTTGACGCGGATGCTTGCGTTGTGAAGTGACTGATGCCATCGGTCTCGGCGAGATCGGCATGGACATGGACATCGACGTCTTCCTGGCCGTCAGCACGTTCGTCCACTCCGTCTTGACCGCCATCGCCATCGCCATCGCCATCGCCATCGCCATCGCCATCGCCACCACTTCCACCGTTTAGATTACCAACAACGTCTATCTGTTGTAATCCGACGTCCACCTCCCGCCTATGCTCCTGCTCCTGCTCATCTCCGTTCACCATCCTCTCCGATACACGGTCTTGACCTTGTTCTTGCTGTTTTCCCGGATTCAAGATTCCACTAGGAAGAGCCTCCTGATCCATTCGACTGTTTCCAACGATACTTGAAGAATTGTCGATGATATCCTCAGTCATTGCCTCTGACTCCAGGACTGGGCCCGAGACGGGGATAGAAACGGAACTCTGGGGTTCGACCACGTCCATTGTTGCTGAAGACGATATGCGATGAGTCGGTGTTATTGGTTTTGGAGAGATCCTTGAATATTCACGAACTGGATGAAACGACCCCCGATACCATTGACTAAACAAGAGGATAGAGAGAGGGGGTTTGACGATTGATCGTTACCTTGTCCGACGATTGCCCACTTTAAAAGGAACAATAAAAATAAACCCAACAAGGCCCAGATGGGAGGCACAACGCGGGCCCGGAATGTGCGTAAGTCGAGGTTGATTCTGCAGGCGGGCCGACGATCGGTTCTTTTGTCACAAAGCCAATGTAGTAAACGACAGTTGATGTTAATCTTTTGTGTCCTATGTCATCTTTCATTTAGGTGTTGGTTATTCGCTTCCTCCCTTATTCTCTTCCGTTGTTACAACAAAGTAAACAACATCCGTTCCCCAGAAGGGGGAGAGCAATATGGTCGGTAAGGGGAGGGGTTCAATTGTTTGTTGATTAGGTCGTTGGATTAGAGAGGGGTTGGGGGGTGGATTGGGGTGTGACCTGTCTATCCCGTCGCCAAACCCAAGCAGATACCAGGACAGACAGACACACATTGATCCGAGGCGCGGTGTTGGGGAATATTATGAGTTCTCACGGTGGGAACCCCCCCCGATCACAACCCATTGGAAGGATTACGTATTATGGGGCTGCCTGGCGTTTCTCGGAACCGAGGATCTGACCGGTCTCAGGAGGCGATCGCGTGAGCAATCCAGAGAGGCAAGGGAGGGAGGGAGGCGGCTGGGGCAGGCGAGCACCCGTCTGAAAAAATTAGGGGAAGGAGAGCAGGGGGAAGAAGGAAGGTGGGCAATGGGGAACGCCGGTCCAGAGGATCCAGAGGGTCAAGGTTGTGAGTGAGTGAGTGAGTGGGAGTGGCTATTGACGATCATCTGGAGTCAGGAGATCGCCGTTCTCTATCGATTGATTGAATGATGGCGACCAAGAATCGAGAACACTTTCTTATCATCATCGTCCCTTCAACGACCGCTGGGTACGTACCTTTTGAACATTTCACCCATCTCTCTCCCCATCCCTCCCATCCACCCGCGCCCCCCCTCTCTGTTCCCTGGTCAATCCTTTCACCCTTCCCTGACCTCGCGTTTGAGAACCGCCCATACACAAAGCATCATCTTCGCCCCCCCCCCCCCCTCCCCCCCTCCTTTCCGGGACATCAGTTTGCCATCACAAAACGATCTCAAATCTTTGAGGATCAGAACGATGGGCAGTTCCTTCGTCGCCGTCTGAAATCCCAGAAGCAATCCCAGTCTACCAGATCTTCAAACCAAATCAAATCCCCCTTTGGGCGAAAACGATGAAAGGACACACCAAGAACACCATCAACTAGTCGAGGCATACATGAGTCCAGCACTCTTGGCATCAATTTCAACCGCTCCGTCCCCTGCTCCCCCTCTCCCCCCCACCCTTCCTGCCGATTTATTCTCGCACACACGCACACCATCGAACATCATGTCCTCTCGTCCAATCTCCATCCTTTCAGCCTCTGCTGCCTCTGCCGGAACAGACACCACCCGAACTCTGACGAAGTCAAAACCGTCGAGACGGACAATTAAACCGAGTGCGCCGGCATCTCGTTCTTCTACTGCTTCTGCCGTCGCCGCCGCCGCCGCCGCTTCTGCGTCTTACGTTGCTCCAGATCAACTGGATCCGAACACTTCTTCAATCGCCTCAAATATGGCAGGTGGGATCCCTTCACGTCCTATCCCCATCGCACGTACATCCTCTCTTGCCGGCCAAAAGAGAACACGGGAAGTTCTTGATTCAACTGCAACTGCACCGGCGATTTCTGGATCCCGATCCAGAGCGGGAACGGGTTCCGGAGGAGGATCAGGTGCGGGTGCCGGAGAAGCGGGAGGGGCAGGAGACATGATTGGGTTTGGAACGAGTCTGTCGAAAGCTAAAGAGATGGAGAGAATAAACTTGAGGAGAAGGAGGACGAAAAGTGCTGTTGATACGATCTCAGTGGCGAGTGCTGAATCGGAGGAAATAAGGAGAGGTGGAGAATCGACAAGAACAGGAGGATCGAGGAAGACGAGTCCGGAGAGCGCGAGGGAGGGCGAGGACGATTCCAGGGAGGGAACAGAAATGGATTCAGATGCGACGACGGGTATGGGAGTGGGGATGGGAACGAGGTCGAAACGACGTGATGGGAAATCAAATTCAACGGGGGGGAAGGAAAGATCGAAACGGACGCAAACCCAGAATCCGACACAGGCGCAGGCGCAAGCACAGACACAGGACGACGGATACAAGAAAGCGATGATGCGAACGTTTGTCCGTTCGGCTCTGAAAGAATGTGAACTCGGGGACACAGCTCCATACCAAGAACTCGTTTCTCATTTCCTACCGACTCCTTCGACTCCACTCGTTGACCTCACAGCTGTCCAACCGTTGCTGGCCTCTCTTACCTCGTCCATCTCACTCATCGACCGATCTCTCCACGCGTCCTTAGTTCGTGCAATAATCAACCTCCCGTGGGCAGCTTGTGGCGATGAAAGATTCGTGAGAGCTTATCTCGGTTTCATTAGAGTGCTATGTTCAGCTAAAGCTGAGTGGGTAGGCGATGTCACCGCCATGGCAGTCAGAGGTCTCGTCTTTCAACCTCGCTTGCCTCGTCCTGCCCCATCGGCATCGGCAGCATCATCATCAGGATCGGCGTCGACGTCTGGAGCTTCATCACCGACCATCATCACACGCCAGCAACTTTATAACCGATACCATACCCTCATTCGGAACCTCCTCGAACTCATCCCGACACTTTCTACTGTTCTTGGCCCATTACTGCTCAAGAACCTACCCCACAAGCGTGAAAAACAGCTCGGATTAGAAGTCTACGTCCGGAACGTGCTCGATGTGGTTGAGTACTGCCCGGAAGTTTCTGCAAAAGTATGGGAGGGAGTCATCCAGCGCTTACTGAGCATCGACCTCGAAATCCAGATCGAGATGGAGGATATCGACGACGAAGCGGATCTCAGTATGAGTCTGGACGACAGTGTGCCCAGGAGGGGAAAGATGGATCCAATGTTCTTACTCATCACGGACGATGTCGATGACTCAGATGACGACGAAGATCTCTTGGACTTCGATGACTTGTCCTCAGATGAGGATTCGGTCGATGGGGATTTGAGACAAAAGGAGGAAGAAGATGAAGAAGTCAAGATGAGGAGACTGGAGGCGCTCAGAGAGAAAGTGGATTCGCTCTCCCTTCACCTTTTCCAACATCTCGAACGTATATTCGGACCGATACCATCCGATCTCTCTATATCAACTTTACACCCATCTTACCTCCAATCTCACATCCGACTCAGTCATTTCCAAGCACTGCTTTCCATCTTTGAGAAACTCATCCTCTCTACATTCCAATCCCGACGGACCCAATTCATCGTCTTTTGGCTCTGCTCCCTCGATCCGCAATATACCGATCTCTTTCTTGGACTCTTGGTCTCTCGAGCTCTGTTCGAACATAGTCCGGCAGCAGTCACTCGAATCGCAGCGGCCAGCTATATATCCAGCTTTGTCAGTCGAGCAAAATATATCGATGCAGAACAGACTAGATCCGTCATCAAGTACCTCTTGGCTTACATCGATGGATTTTTAGCCGAGGCAAGAGAAGATATCAAGACTATCGCTGCCTCCGGGGGTTTGGCCGTCTTCTACGCCGTCTGTCAAGCCGTCATGATGATCTTCTGCTTCCGATGGGAGGCTTTAGAGGACGGAAGTGGTACGGATAGGAACGGGTACTCGCATCAGGAAACAGAGGACTCTTTGGCCGATGACATGGAGATGGATCAGGATCAGGACCAAGGCAATACAACAACGGAAGGCGTACCATCCAAGTGGCTTGCCGATCTTGACATTTTGGAAAAAGCCGTCATGTCACAGTTGAATCCGCTCATGGCTTGCTACCCCGAGGTCGTCAACATGTTTGCCAAAATCGCCCATTCTACCAAATTCATGTTTTGTTACTCCAAGATCACCGCCAATCGAACAATGTTGGACTCGCTTCAAGGTTCCCGACCATCTTTAACGCCGTCAAAACCCGGTCGCAAAGGCGATTCCTCGCTGGATGACGTTCTTCCCCTCATCGGTAAACAAACCTTGCAAGAGCTCTCCCTCGACGCCTTCTTCCCCTTTGATCCATACGACTTGCCTCGTTCTCGACGCTTCGTGGACGATCTCTATCGCCACTGGCACGAAGTCAATAAACCAGACGATCTCGACGGTGACGACGACGAGACTGAGGACGAAGAAGAATCGATGAACGAGGGGCCGAAGATCAGAGCCAATGGCGAGGACTCGTCCGTCACAACGGGCTCTATCACCAGCGCTTCTACCAGCAATATGGGCCAAAACAGTATGGCTAGTCAGACAGACTATATTTCACTCATCGGAAGGAGCTTGAGGATGTCAAGTGGGGGACATCGAGACTTTCAGACAGAGCATCTCAGCTCGAGCTTGGGCAAGATGCAAATGGGTGGACATTCGCGAGATTGATCGAGGGGGCTCTCTCTTTTATCGTTGTAAAATAACACCAAGCAAACATGCATATTAGGAGGACATTCATTTATGTTTGAGTTTTTTTCGGTTTCTTACGGACCGCGAGCATCGTAATGGGTGCAGCAATAGCAGGTGGAGGGACATTGGCCTGGGAGATATAGTCGGCTTTGGTTGAGTCGTCCTTGACGATGTGCCGGATGCAGTACCGGTTCCATTCTTCCTCGCCCGTCTCTCTCTTCATCGTAGCCTCTGTCAAGTTTAGTAGTTGCTGCGTCGATTCGAGCGCGAGGTCAAGTGATCCAAAGTCGTGGTTGAGAAGCGTTTCCATGACTCGCGAGTAAACGGCATTGGTGACAGTGCCTGGTAAATGACCAAGACTGGCAAGAGAAGAAGGAGGCGTAGAGTTTTTTGTGGCTTGTGTCCGTGGTGGGTTATCGGCCTCGTCGCAAATTCCAAGAGTGAAGAACCCAGTCACGTCTCCTGAAACACATTCTTGCCTAAATCCCATCCGTTCCCAGAATTCCTCGAAAGATACGGTTTGAAGCCGCTTTTCATCTTCTTCAAGCATGTCTTTCTTCTCTTCCTTGAACTTCTCCTTGATGATTTGTACGTCTGATGCAGATGAATCGCCCCCCAACCTACGTCTCTTCTGGTTGGCGACCTCGTCTGAACCCTCGCTCGCCCGATCATCTACTCTTGGACGTGGTCGTTTTGCACTTTGCTCAGACGCTTCGTAGTCTTGTATCAAATCAAGGAGGAAACGGGCTTTCGGGTCATCAGAAAATGACGGCACGAGCATCGGCAAGAGGGAAATGCTGGCTTCTTGGCTCGGGATCGGCCGAAGCGGGCTGGGAAGTGAATGGTGGTTCGGAGGCAGATACGCCCATTCGATACCTGCTGGTAGGACATTTTTCGATGAGCCTAGCAGCGACTTCGCATCCAAGCGTTCGTAAGATGGCAGGAAATACGCGAGCATTTTAAGGCTCTTCGTATCCCTCGGAAAGCCGCCACCTGTCGGCGTTTGTGGCAACGAAGATGAGGCTACCCCACCTATATCTTCCTTCGAGTTGTCCATGCGCTTATTCTCCTGTTTCTCATCCTCCTCTTTCGCTACTTCCAAAACAAGCTCCTCCAAGAAGTTCTTCCACCAACGACACAACCTTGTTCCTCCCAGAACTCGTTTGGCTCCTCCTTGAATGCTGTTCGGGAAGAGATACTGGTTCTGACTGCGGGCAAACAGTTGGACATACACACGTGTAGTCGGCCGGGAAGCAGGCGATAAAAAGTAGGAGAGAAATGCCTTGAGAGTGAGCTTTGTGAATGGCGGGATGGCAGGTGGACTCCTGTCACTGTCGTGTCGCCAGGGCGAATAGCCCGTCGAGTCAACTTTTGAGACATAGAGGAGTGTGCTGTCGGTCGACGGAATGGTATAGATATGGATCTCGAAGGCGGAAACCATTACCGAATTACTTGAAGGTTGTGGGTGATGATTTGAATCGACATCCTCCAGAGTGGCAGAGAAAGTGAGCAAGCATTCTTGGAAGGTGATTTTAGGTGCGTGGACAAGGTAAGGAAAGAGCGAGTTAGTTCGTTTCGGTTGGCTGGTAATCAAGTTGACTGTCAGATCGACGGGTAGGCGAGCCCGGGTCAGAAACGACTGGATATGGTCCAGTAGGGCATCCATCGCTCAAGTTGAGAAGAAGGGGTATAGTATAGGGGAGGTGGGATGAGATGTTGAGTTGGAGTAGCCTGTATCCTTATTCTGTCCTTTTGTTTCGCCTAAACCAAACCATTTTCTGAAGAAGCAACATTATTTTGATCGATCCGTCTTCTTGCGTCCTGTTTCACTTGCCGGGGAGAGATAATGCGAGGCCTCGCTTAGACGCGTCCATTTTTTTTTGTTTAACTCACGCGACGGCATAGAGCGCGGATTGAAGGGCAAAAGGTACATGAAGCAAACAGGAACTGAACCTTCAATATGTCCATCAATCGCTGGTAGCATATTACTTCTTGTGACATGTGGCCTCATCTGCATGACCGTCCGCTTATCTCTTTTGTCACATGGGCGTAGGAGCTGAACCATCAGTTGATGTTCCCGCTGCCAACCTGGATCTCTCCTTCTTTCCCTTCCTCTTTTTGGCGCCTTGTCCACTGCCGTCCTGCTGTCCTCCCCACCCATTATCCTGTGCTCGCTTCTCTTTTTGCTCCGTACTAGGGTCATATTCCTCTCCCCACTTTCGCTTGGCTACCTGTGCCTTGAGCTCTCGAAGCTTCTTGCCGTGTTCTCGGCCGGCAGATCCAAGACCTTGTCGGTAGGGGGCGTAGTGCTTCATTCCCAAGAAAGAGTTGAGCTCGTTGTCGGTGGCCATCAGGATCTCCACAGGACTGAGACCAAAGGTTGTTGGAGCTGATTTGGCGTACTTGAAACGAGTGGGCATGTCTCCAATCTGTCGATAAAGACCATTAGTCAAAAGTTTGCAAGGAAGAGGGAAGCGTCATCAAACTTACCATGTCCTCGTGATCAAGTTTCCTGTACTCGTCCAGAGCATCCTTGATTTTCTCCTTCTTTGCCTCGGCGGATAATTCAGCCTCGGCATTCAGGTCAACAAGCGCCTCCTCCTCGTCTCGATTCTTGTTCTTTCCCTTCTTGTTCTTCTTCTTGCTCTTCTTGGACTCGGTAGGTAGCTCAATGAAATCGGCGTCCTGTTCCAGATGGTAGATCAGCACAGTTTTCCGAGGCCAAAACCGATTCGCTGACTTACCATGTTAATCGGTCCATCGTCCTCGAACTCCAGCTCCTCAAGCTCCCCTTGGAATGTGCCTGTCTGATAGCCAAAGTCGCCTTCCTCATTCGCATCAACATCAACATCTTCATCGTTATCCCAAGATGGCTTCTCATCGTCCTGCGGGGGTAAATAACTAGATCATCAGCAACGCGAAAACCCGATCAATCAGGTTTTTTGACTCACATCTCCGTCGGCAGCTAACAGGTCTTGCATTGCTTTGTCGTGGGCGGCCTCGTCCCAATCACCCTCAAGATCCAAGCCTTTCAATGCGTCCTCTCCGAACTCCTCCTTCAGGGCCTGAAGTCGCATGTCAATTTCACGCCTCATCTTTCCCTTCTTCCGCTTAGTCTCCTCTTCGAATGCAGCGGCCTTCGCTGCTTCTCGTTCCTTTTTAAGCTCTCGAGCTGTTTTTCGGGAGTCATCCGTCCTTCGGACGGTGGTTGCGAGGTTTCGAGGGTGAGATACGATGTTGGCAGCTCCCGGTTCCTCGAATCGGAAGTTGTAAGTGGTCTCGAATTCCTCGGCCTTGTCATCGAAGTCATCTTCCGCTTCCAACTCCCCCCACGGATGTTTAGAAGAGCTAGCAGTCGCGTTCTCTTCTTCATCGTTTTGGGGAAGCTTGGTAGATTTCCTCTTCCTTTGAGGTACGACCTCCTCCTCTTCATCCTCCTTGTCGACCCAACCACGGTTCAAAATGTAGTTCATGAGAAACTCATCGTCGTCTTTTCTAGTTCGTTTGGCTTTTGGGGCCGAATCCGACTTGACTCCCCTAAAATCCGGACCACTAGGGCCGTTGACGTCGCTCCCCAAGAAATCGAGAGCAGGAGCCGATGCAGTGTTGTCCTGAGTCAGGCCCAGTGTCTTTCGAACCTGGTCTTCTCCTCCTCCATGCTTGAGCAAGAAGCTTCGGTAAGCGGCTTGTTCCTTGTCAACTTCCGCCTTGGAGAGGTCTTTCTTAACCAAGAATCCATCTTCATCTTCAGCATCAGCGTCAGCAGAAGGCAGTGCGTTCTTGAAAGCCGAAGTGACTTCGGCCCGGAGACGGTGTTCTTCTTCGACCTGGGAGAGGGGAATGATGGTATCCGGAAGATCGGTAACATCAAAAGCTTCGTCGTCTTCAGCACCTGGTGCCTTGCCGCTAAGAAGAGCCAATCGCTGATGGTCTTGAATGGAGAAGGGTTTTGACGAGCTCTTGAAGCGTCCGATGAGCATATTCGGGGTCTCTGTAGACATTTTGGCGAGCTCCTCTGCAAGATGGGGGGAATATATCAGCTTCCGATCGTGCGGTGAGTAGGCTTTTCCAGATATTCTCACCTTGCAGTACCTTGCCGGCCCCGTAGACACTCTCATCCTTATTTCTGATCTTTGCCAATGTTCTCAAGATGGCAGCGTCCAGTGCAGGAGTAAGTTCCTCTCCTTCCTCGTCTTCTTCTTCATCACTCTCCGAGTCGGATTCGGACATCTCGTCGAAGATCTCATCGAGTTCTTGTTGCTTGGATGACATTGTGTGTAAATCGAGCTTGGTTTGTTATACGATACCAATGTGTGATTGATAGCACCACTAGAACAGTTAAATTTTCAATTTTCAGAGTTGATATTAGGCACTTCTATAAATCATGTTAAGCAAGAATCGTGGAAGATGACTACAACGTCGAAAACAATCAAGTGCGCTTAATTTAGTTAGCCCCCCCCCCTCTACGAGAAATTCTGGGTGTGCATGCATCACGTGATAATACATCACTGTAAACGCGCGCACCATCGGTTCGTCAACTACGAGGACGCACGAAACCAATCCGTGCTCGAGAACCTCACTCCCGCTTGTATTCTGGAAGATCCGCGTTCCCCAAACTCGGCCTTGATCAGTCTCGATCAATCTATTCGATCTATTCGGCGGTTTATTCCACCCAGAAGTGTTTTGAGGATGAGCTCAGCCGTAACCGATTGACCACTATACGGCACCGTGTCGACGATATCTCTCAAACCACCATACTTCTCACTCAAATTATCGTCTAACTCTTGGAGCGCCTCTCGGGCTGGGTAAAATGGAACAAAATGTCGTCAGTATGTGATGTGGGAATCCAGGAAGATCTCCTGAGACTCATTCTCACCTTCTGATTCGCTGCCGATTTGGACGAACTGGATTCCCAGCTGGGAGAGTGGAAAATGCCCCCTGTCCAGACGTCTTGCAACACTGACAATGACCGATTCGGGATCATCGGTGGGAGCCCCGTCAGTGATGACGATCTGGGGGATAACACAAGGGGACTTTCAGTTGCCTGCGAGCGAATATATGAGGAGAACGACGACACTTACCAAGTTCAATGGCTTGACATCTTCAGCTGGAGGAATCGGCTGTCCCTGAACTCTGAGATTCTGGTAGTATTCGATAAGCTGCATGTAGTCCAGAAGAATACGCTCAAGGGCGACACCGGTCCTGCGAGATACAAAATTGATCAGATGTAAGTTTCGATAGAATGAGCGAGCCTACCGAAGCAGACGTGAGACTCACGGTGTTGATCCGCCCGGCTTGACCTGATTGAAGAGACTCTCGACTGCCGCCGCATCCTGAGTGACGATAGGGAGCTCAATCAGTGATTGCGCCAAAAGAAATTATGGATAGCAGGCAGAAGGTATCAAACTCACTGTCAAGCCACTTCCTATTCTCCTGTCATTGATGAAGTGTACGTCAATCCCGTCTTTGTCATAGATCGCTGCCTGCTCAGCCACGTCCATCAACGCCTTCTTTGCCTCCCGCCATCGTCCTCCCGCCATCGACCCAGAGTCATCCACCAAGATCGCAGTATCATAATTCCTCAGCATATCTAATGGGTCTTCACCACCGTGATGTGATAGGGATAACGTTCTTCCGATCGGGCCTCGCGATCCAGGGATAGCCATGCTGACATGTCCAGGTGGTGGACCAGGAGGTGGGGCGTAGATCGTCGGTTGAATTCCGGGCGTGTTGGTGGGAGATACGAGCGGGGGTGCATATATAGTGTGCACGGACCCAGCACCACTGTCCCTTCTGTTCCGAAGGTCTAGGGCAGGTGTAGGATCGAGAACGATAGGTGGATCAATGAAGGGGTTTTTACTCCTCATGCTAGAAGAAGGTGTGGAGTTCTCCGTCTGTTGTGAACCGAGGAAAGGGTTTTTTGAACTGGACCCGGCCGGCATAGGCTGGAGAGGGACAGCAAGGTTTCCAGCATTTGCTGCTCTATCATTCGTATCCCAATTTTCCGGGATCGTTAGACTATCCAGACCGTTTTCTAAGCCCGTGGTGGATCCTTGAGGAGTCGTCGTTCCTCTACCGGCATCACTGATTGCGCGTCGGTGGGTGGATGGTCGACTCCATTCGTCTCCTACCCCTGTGACGCCCAGTGCCATGCCACTGTGATTCATTTGATTGATTGGATTGATGGAATGACTGCTCTCTCGTCGATGTCGCGATTCAGTTGGTCGATCGTTATGAGATGATCCGGAATTAAGGATACCCGACGATGATCCTCGTTCTGAAGCCGAAGCCGAAGCCGAAGCCAACGCAGCGACATCGGCCATCGCTTCTTCCTCCTCACGACGATGTCTCTCCTGTTGTCGCGCGAGCTCTTCACTTTCTCTCATCGCTACCTCTAATTCTCTTCTTTCCCTTTCTTCAGCTGCTAAATCTCTCCCATTCACAGGTACTGTGCCGGAACCAGTCCCTGCTTCGGCTGCTTGATTCAACTGGACCTCGAGCATCCGAGTGGCATCGGGTTCAGGATCAGTCCGAGAGTAAGGCGGTGGAGCATCAGGATCTCCGCTTTCAGGATCCACCTGAGGTTCCAAAAAAGTTGAAGTAGAAGGAGTTCCACTTGGTCGAGAAGTCACTCGATGTACTGCTGGGTTATTTCGAGTGATAGCAGCGGCCACGCCGGCACCTTGAGTCGCAGTTGGCCGCTGTCTTTGGCTGGTGGACGTTGTTGAAGTTCTCACGGGTCGCGCCCCGGCAGGTTGAAGAGGTGGGAAGAGTCGAGAAGCAGGCAAGCCAGTAGATTGGCGTGCGAGTTGAAAGGATCTACTGAACTGGGGGAGACCGCGTTCGAGATCTTCCAGCTTGAGATGAGTGTCCATTCGAGATTTTCCTTTGGCAAGCTTATTCCTGACATAGTTCTCGAACACAGCTTCTGCAAATCTGCATGAATGTTTGGAAAACAGGTGAGTTTCTTTAATCATCTCGTACATGGGTTTGAATCACGCGGCGACTCTATATCGGGACTCACTCAGGACTAACGTTCCTTCTCGTCCTCATTTGCTCATGCGATAAAGCAGTCAAGACATCGAATTGAGTGAGCATATAGCCCAGACGGTATCGACCGCCGTAGATTCCACTCTGATTGTGTCCTCCGAGCATGCTGGGGGAAGGACGTTGTGATGGTGAGCTAAAGTCTGGATCTGATAATAATTTCCTTTCGTTTCGATGGTGGCCTGGGCAACTTGTTGGTTTGACCGGCGTTTGAAAATCACACTGCAGATTAGTGGGTGGGATCCGCCTCGTTTTTTGCCTGTCACTTGAATTTGGGTCTGGTATTGAATGAAATTCTGCTCCACACAGTCGTTGGCTGATCGGTGAGTGTGGATGTGAGTAGTTCCAATGGTTGTGATGAACGACGTGATCCTCAGGGACAGCAATGAGCAGAAGGATGGGTCTTGAATCGTCATAGGTTTAGGGGGGCAATGGGGGCGAGACGAGATTTAGGTGGGGGGTTGGGGGGGGGGGGGGGGGGACAAGTAA